>OZ023231.1:34040484-34225118 GCA_964006365.1 Trididemnum miniatum | reverse complement strand
TCATGTATTTGAAATTACAACAAAAACAACCATATCGTTTTGTACAAAATTAGTAAGAAACACATTTGTGTGTTAACTTATATCACGCCGCCTTGTTAACATTGTTGGTAATAGCCCGATGAGGGCTAATTGCTCGAAACAACGTTATAGCGCTTTATGAAGCATTACTGTTACAGTACTTTCCCAAACCACAACAAAATCGCACATGGGGTTGGCCGAGTGGTTGGTGCATTAGGCTCCGAAGCTGGCTTCGCGGGTTCCATGCTCAACTAGGTCATCTCCATGATGTATGTACTTCACTACCACAAAAATCCTAAGCTGCAATTAAGTGGCTTGAGATAAAAAAAAAACACAACAAAATCAAATTTTTTAAACGGAAAATGGTTTATGGCTGTACAACTTTTCTAACGTGGTATGTTTTTAAACTACACATTCCAAGTTTTTTTGTTACTTGCTAAAATTTGCTTCTTTATTTAGGAACACAGTTCATATCAGATCGCATTTTAGAACGTGAGTAAAATTATTGTAGTGACTTCACGTTTCTAGTAGGTTCTACTTCCTAATCAGCTGCCAGCCTCATTACTGATTTAAATAATACTGCAAATTATTTTATAGATCACATGAAGATACTATTAATGCTGCTAGTATTGCTTACTCATAACTGCTCCTGTCACATATTTTAATCCATGCAGTATTAAAACATGCAATATGAGTTTTTCCTAATGTGGCGAAATAATAAATCGGCCAAAGTGCGTAATGTATCCGCACTGCATATGGGGCGCCGTGTGTAAAGCTACGCAATATAAAATTTTGCATCATTTTTTTGGTTAATTTTGGTTAAATTACGTGCAATATCATATATTGTTGCAATTTATGTATATTGCTGCAATATGTGTTAAATTGTTGCAATTTATGTATATTGCTGCAATTTGTGTAAATTGTTGCAATTTATGAATATTGCAAAAAAAAACTTTAAATCGGCTTTTAATTGCCATGGTGATATGCTAACTAAAACAGTCAGTGTTGCCCTTTCCCTTTTTCCATGAACTCACGTAGTGTACTGGCCTGAGGCGCTGTTGTACTGACTGTGCAGTGTGCGCTTATTGGTTTGGCTGAAACATTTAAGCTACTGGTTAAATGAATCATTTAAGCTACTACTGTTAAGCTACTGGTACCGGTATCCTTTGGAATACCAGCAGCTAGACTAGACTAGACTACCGGTATGGGGGGTAACAACTAGTATCAGCTCCCAGGTCCAGTTGGGTTAGATTAGAATTAGGTTCAGTTAGGGTTAAATTTAGTTAGGGGTTCGTTCAGTTACAAAATATCGGTATCTGAAAAATCTTGTTTTAAAGTACAGTACCAGTAACCCGACATTAGGCCAAGTCTAGCTACCTCAACCTATGTTTTTGTGACATACTACTATCTCGTTGCTAATGCAGAATGGCTTATGCTGTATGGCTGAAACATGTCAGATTACAGTGACTTCTGTGATCTGTCCACAGAAAGCAGGTAGGCTACATCCTGACATCAGCAGATCAGCACACCGATACACCAGTAGCCAGTTACATACGGTAAACTGTAAAATTAAAAATGTCAAACTAGTCTACCGATATTTTGTAACTGAACGAACCCTAACTAAATTTAACCCTAACTGAACCTAATTCTAATCTAACCCAACTGGACCTGGGAGCTGATACTAGTTGTTACCCCCATACCGGTAGTCTAGTCTAGTCTAGCTGCTGGTATTCCAAAGGATACCGGTACCAGTAGCTTAACAGTAGTAGCTTAAATGATTCATTTAACCAGTAGCTTAAATGTTTCAGCCAAACCAATAAGCGCACACTGCACAGTCAGTACAACAGCGCCTCAGGCCAGTACACTACGTGAGTTCATGGAAAAAGGGAAAGGGCAACACTGACTGTTTTAGTTAGCATATCACCATGGCAATTAAAAGCCGATTTAAAGTTTTTTTTGCAATATTCATAAATTGCAACAATTTACACAAATTGCAGCAATATACATAAATTGCAACAATTTAACACATATTGCAGCAATATACATAAATTGCAACAATATATGATATTGCACGTAATTTAACCAAAATTAACCAAAAAAATGATGCAAAATTTTATATTGCGTAGCTTTACACACGGCGCCCCATAACTGCAACGAGGCTTAGAGATTTTTATGCGCTGGTTGCAGTGATTACTATCGACAATTTATTTGTCGCTTGCTCAGAAAGTAAACTTTTATGATGGAAAATGCGCTGCGTTTTACCCAAGTAATGATCATGGCCAATAGATTTTTATCGATGCGATACTAAAAATCACATTTGACTTTTTATGAGTACATTCTTAATTGAAAACAAAATCAGTGACAATATTGCCATCACAGGTAGAGAGCTAGGGTGAATATTATAAAAAGTAGGAAAGAGCATAAAAGTAACAAACATGTAAAATTGAAATTAAAAAGGTTTTAACAAAATTAACCGGTTGGTGTACCGGATAAAGATGACGTTGCATCGGCGCAAGGCGTCTGGGGTTCGATTCCTGGCTAGTCAAACTGAACATCTTGTCGCTAACGGCTCGCCACCGCTGCGACGTTTCTTCGGAGCTGTTTTGCCTAAGCGCTAAGCCGCGAACCTAGAGAATAACCAAAATCCAAATCCTTTTGTTTGTTTTTTTTTAGATTCTAAAGGCCCTCACCATTTACAGAAGCACGTTTGTTCACGATACCAACCGTACTGTTATTTATAACTGGTAAGGCTCCCGACAAGATCATTTTGAAAACTTTGGTAAGAAATCTCATTTAAGTTGTGCTTTCCTGATCTAGGCCAACGTCGTGTTTTAGATACAAATAAATAGAGATTTTAAAAACCAGTTTCAACTCACACACAAGAAGCAACACCACTGTAATGGTCTTCACGTCTAAGCCGAAATTATTTACAGTTGTGAATCTTTTGGATTTGTAGCTACGCTTTCACCCAGTACATAACTTTTTACTCTATAAATTTCAACATTATGGTGGTATCTGTAAATGAGCTTTGTTGGCCGATTACGGTCAATTTCGAAGTGAAAACCTTAATTCTTCATACACAACATAATTTTCGCTTTTGAGCTAAGCTGTGGACAGAGCTGGGCACTCGGTACTTTAAAAGTAACGACGATATCGGTACCGATATTTTGCCAAAAAAGTACCGTCGGTACCGATAACGGTACATTTATAAAAAAGTAACGACGATATCGTTACTCGGTACCGATTTTTGGTACTTTTGAAGCGAAAATTTTTTTCTGAAAAAGTAATTTTTGTTTTGGTTTTCGTATTGCAAAGCAACAAAATTAAAGCCTTATCAAGCTTTTTGTCGCATCTGGTGCTAGTGTAAGATCTAACTTGTAGTCTTAGTGTCTCACGCGAATCTTGATACTGCAAGCAAACACGTCGGTTATATCAACAAGGTGACAGCGACACGCTTACTAAAACAAGCATTCTCATGTACGGCAACATGTATAATAATCTGTTGGTCTTCTTCATTAATTATGAGGTTAGGTATAAAGAGTATCTGTAGGGACTTACTGTTTACTTGTAGCCTAAAGTCCCTACATATCATCATCAGAAACTCGCCGTGGAGAGCAGAGGCTTTTGTCGCACCCCTCTGCCGTTTTCAGGAAGAACACAACGTGAGCTATTTTGTAGTTTTGAGTAAATTAACATTTTGTGTTTGATTGTTTTGTCAATGTTACGTAATAACTGCGATTTGGTTTATGACGCATGCCCAAGTTTTCCTGCCATTGTTTTGCCAATGTTATGCAATAACTAAGATTGTTGGAACAATAATTAATTGTTCTCTCAAAATTCACATGAAAACTCTTTTAGGAATAATTGATCGCATCGAATGCTGAAACTTAACGAAACTATTTGGCGTGATAACCATTTTAGAAGGTTGCTTAATTGTATTTTAGAAAGTTGCTTAAGATAAACGCTGCGACAGCTGCACACCATTTTAGAAGGTTGCTTGAGGTTGACGCTGTGATAGCTGATATTTCAAACAGTTTGTTTTGTTGAATAATATTTTCATGAAATTTGCCGCGTACAACAGTACGTGCAACCGCATGACTAAAAAATAATCGTGATAAATCCTGCAAGATGTGTAATTATTTAGTACCAATTATCATAAGTCGATTGGTTACAACCAGTACTCCAGTTGCGGAGGGATGTCATCCCCCATTAAACATTTCAACGTAAACCATTCCCACACAAGCCTAATGACCATCCCTTCTTATACCATCCCCTCAGTTGTACCATCTCCCCAGCGATGGCGGAAGCATTTCTAAAGTGGGGTAGGGGGGCCAAAACCAATGACCAGATTGGCCGGCAGTGGTGTAGCGAGAAATTTTAAAAGGCGGGGGGCATAATTTTCACTGTTTTTCCTGCGCATTTTTTTCAGCAGAACTAATTGAGAAACAAAAAATGTTCTAGGGGAGTGCGGGAGCATGCTCCCGCTGAAAATTTTTGAAAATTTACATGCTGTAATGGCTATTTTAGTGCTTTTTGAATAATTTTCAGGCAAGTTTTGTTTAAACTTTTTGACCCTAATTTTGAAAGCTTCGCCAAATATGATGCATTTTGTTCGACTTTATTACAGTAATTATGCGTGCTTAAGGCGTATATGGCTTACAGCTATCGAAAAGGTTCGAAATTATAGAAAAATTGTATGCATCAAAAACAATTTTAAAAATGGCTTTAGTAGCATGCACACCCCTCATCCTATCCCCCTGGATCCGCCCCTGGCAATAAACTACACATACCATCAAAAGAATCTGGCATATTTAAGTCACTTAGCATCATTAGTATTGTTCTTGTTTACTCAAAGGCAGAGTCAAAAGGGGGGGGGGGGGGTATGGCACAACGGCCCCACCCCTAAATAAGCTCATCAGAAGCCATGGACTATTTGATCACACTGATTGGAAGACCAAAAAAAAAGTCTTCACGTCCTCACATGTGCTGTTTTCACTGAAAATATCAGTATAATGAAGAGCAAAAAATGAAAGGTATGCACGTCCTCAGATGTTCAGTTTTCCACTGAAAGTATCGGTGAAGAGAAAAAAAAAGATCGTCATTGTTCGTGATGAGGCCCCCCATTTTTTCCGAAGCCCTAGGTTTCAGCCTGTTTAGCCTATACGTAAATCCGGTCCTATGCCTACAATCCATATTTACCCTGGCCACATGTGATATGTCCAGTTTATGTGGGCTTCAGACCCACGGTTCTTGCTTCTAATTTCTGTTCCCCCACCCCACAAACAAATTTTTACAGAAAACATCTCTGAATTTAAGCTCTTTCCTGGGTTTTAATTTCGATGGTAGGCCTATTAAGTTTCAAACGCACTCATGCAGAGACAATATTGTAGAAATAAACGTAAATTAGGGCCCCCTTGAAAAAAGTGGGGTTCCGCCTCCTATGGATTCCCTCATGAGTGTTTTTACTACTCGAGCGCTGGTTACAACATTATTTTGTTAGTTCTAAAGTGAGTTCTAAAAACATTATGTTGCTAGTTCTTGCCTTAATAAATTGATTAAATTTGAAATAGTTAAATTTGTCCACGAGCAGGTCAATAACAAATTATCTTCCATATTTAATAACTACTTTGTGAAAACCAACTGTTTACATGATCGTGTGACGAGATTTGCTATCACTGAGCAGTTGCATATCCCGTCGTATAAAACTAAAAGGACTCAATTCTCGATAAAATTTATTGGTGCTAAGGTTTGGAACTCAATCCCTATAATGGTTAGAAACCTTTTAATTAGTAAATTTAAAAAACAGTAAAAACTTGCGACGAAATGAAGTGACCTAAGTTGGAATCAGTTGATAATGATTGCTTTTCTGGGCAGGGTGCACCTTCAGACTGTCTTCGATCATCGTATTTTTTTTTTTTTTTCGTTTTACTTATATGAACAAAAATAAGAGTGATAAAAAGGAGGAATAACGCTATACCTTACTAAAAAAAATTTTATGTTTTCGTATGCAATATACTTGACTCAGCTTGTGGTTGGCTTATGTCGCATGCTCTTATGTGACGCCGCAAGGTGGCTGCTTGATTCGAAGACCTCACAGTCACTTTGCAGTCACCTTGCTGTTACTATTTCACTCAGCATTGCATATGTTATTTAATTGCTGTATATTGTGTTGTTAGTAGCAACGAATAAACAAGATGAAACTGAAACTGACTCTGTTTTACGCTTTCTGCTTGTTTGATATTTATTAACAATATGTATATTTACTTCCAGAAAAATTCTTCTGAAGGGAGAGGGATATTAATGTTCCGATGAAAACCTGACAGCCTACGAAGTTGATGAAGTTAATGACCATCATTGAACCCCACATAACCATGGCATTTAACGAACTCAAATCATACAACTTGAGATCAGTACCAAAAGTAGAGGACGATTGGCTGTGTGATTTGCGTTTTAAAACCTCTTTGTTTTCAGCTTGAAACCGCCTACTCCTAAACAACAAAATTTTGTTATATTTATTGGGCATTGCTAATTTTTTTCTGTTTCGTTTGTTTTTAGTGATTTGATGGTGTTTGTGCTAGTTTAATAGGCCTAATGCTGCCCTGCAAAACATAGATGCAAGCTGAGTAGATAAACAGTAAACACAGTACAGCTAACACTACACGAAAAGAAAAACTTTTTTGTGAAAAATTAATTTCAACAAGCAAACAGAAAAGAATTCTGTTTTTTTATCTGTCAAACAAACTTTACGACAAAAAAACTGTATAATTATGTACCACGCAATTTACTGTTGTTTTTTCATTTGCATGTTTTTTGTTTATCCTTCTTCTATTACTAGAAAAGGACGGGCGCGCTGTAGCAATTGAGCACGCTGAAAATATGCCGAGAGCCTGCTTTCCAGTGCCACTGTACAGCAAGTGAACCCCATTACAATTACCATTCATACCACGCAAACTCGCCTGCGTATTTTCCACATGAAATCACCAATTTTCAAATTTTAAGTCATGAGCGGTAAACTCGGGTTAACCTAATGACTTAAAAATTGGTAGGCCTATTGGCATCTTCTCCGTTTGACGCTCGGCATGAAGTGAACAGTGTGAAAAACAAACCAACTGGCTTATTGTTTTGCTGCTGGGAAAGACATTTGCGGGGTTCTCTTATATTAAAGTGGTAGGCAGGTGGTCAGCTAAGCTTAAGGGAACTCTTTATATCGGTTCGGTCATTTCCAGGTTTTACGTAACAAGAGGGTAGTTAGTGCAACTAACTATCTCGTACACGGTTTTTTTTTTTACATGAAACACAACATTTAGATTGAGAATTCACGTGTTACAAAAATTTGCTTCATTTGAGATTTTGTTATTATTTTGAAAGCTATTTTGTGGGATAAACTATGACAGCTTAATATGAAGCTTTACTTCTCAAGCTCCTTAAATGTGTGCAGCAGTTACTTTTCGTATTGTTTAGCTTATTTACGTAGAAATCATTGACGTTTTCGTACTGTTTTTGTTTCTATTTAATACCAAACATAAAATGCTGAGCTTTTGGAAATCAGAACTTTTTAACATGAAGTAAACGAAGTTTCAGCATTTTTACCCTCAATGTTGATAAAACTCTTACAAACTATTATACTAGCATGAGTGAAAGTGATTTTATTGCTGCGAGCTCGTCAGTTTGAATTGCTTTTTTATCCATCCATGTATTCATAGCATACTAGATTATGAACTGAGTTTTATTTGTGATGTGTCAAGCGTAATTTTGTGATGTGAAATCAAAGCTTTCAATAAATTACAATTAATTTTGACGAAACTTATATGGATGCGTGAGTGGAAATCGTCTAGATATTCATTCGCCGAAGTGCTGCCACAAAGTTGCGCAAGCGTTTTTTTTTTCCTTCCACTTTGAATTAGCCATTATACTAACTTCACGTTCTTTCCGTTTTGTTTAGCCAGTGTTTTATAGACGCTGCATAATGTATATGAAATAATACTTTGTTCTTGATAATAGACATATCAAGCTACGTGATGATCAATAGTGATTGCTGGATTTGATTTGTTCACGTAAAATATTCACTCGTAATTTACAGTTAAAATTGTGGCTCAATTTGACCGTTTAATATTTGGCTTTAATAGAAACGTTAGAAATACCAAGTTATTGGTTTAAAGTGACCAATTCAATTGATTAACTTATGCAAACTAAATATTGCATTAACTGATTATCTCGTTGTGTATAAACTGCTTCATTAGTTGCCAACCAATTTTTTTTTATGAGTATGCTTCTACTGCAAATAGAAAAATCAAAAAATTACGAAGTTTGAAACGTTCAATAAACTCTGAATGTTAATGCTACCCACTTGGGCAAACGTTTAAGTACTGTATCAAACTAAAGCTGTCAAACGTCAGAACAACTTGATTTATAATTAGACAACCTTTTTGATGCAAACGTTAAAAATTGTTTGATCCTGTGGCATTTTATAAACGTTTATTGCGAACATAATAGCAACCAAGTTTGTAAACGTTAAAACTATGCTTTACGGAACACGTTAAAGCAACTTTGACAGGCGAACGTTTAGGAATTGTTTTGTTTCAACGTTTTTCAAGCGTTTTATATCGTACGTTAAAGCAACCAAGTTTGCAAATCGTCACAACTACGTTTAACGGATCACGTTAGGGCAGCGTTGGCAAGTATACGTTTAGGAAATGTTTTGCTTTAACGTCATAACAACGTTTCACGACGAACGTTAAAGCAACCAAGTTTGCAAAACGTTAAAAATACGTTTTAGGGATCACGTTAAGACAACGTTGACAGGCAAACGTTAAGAACGTTTTATAACGAACGTTAGAGCAACCAAGTTCGCAAAACGTTAAAAACGCATTTTACCGCACACGTTAAGGCAATGTTAGCACGTAAACATTAAAGAAACGATCTATCCCAAACGTAAAAACAACTATTGTGGCTAACGTTAACAAAACGTTTATTCAACAACAAATTAACGTTGCATATACAACGTTAAATTAACATCAAACAGATGAGCAAACAAACCAAAAACCAACGTTGGCATTTAAACGTTAAAACAACATAACGGTGAACGACAACAAATTAACGTTGCATATACAACGTTAAATCAGCATTAAACAGATGAGCAAACAAACCAAAAACCAACGTTGGCATTTAAACGTTAAAACAACGTAACGGTGAACCTTAAACCAACGTTAAAAAAACGTAAAACGTTTCTGTGTTATCTGGGTATTACGCATGCCCAAGTATGTTGTGTTTTTTCTCAAAAATTGGGAATAAAAAACACGACGTTGTGTCTTTCCACTTCATTTCGCTAATATCTCGAAAAGCACTTGCGATAGAAATTTGATTTTCACGCATAATGAAGAATAGAGGCTAAGTATCAAATTTATGCAATAAAAAAATCGCAAATTTGGCCACGTTGTGTTCTTCCTGAAAACGGCAGTCCTGCTTATCTGGTTACGTTGCTACACTCGAACAATACTAAGGACGTCAAAGAGCTTATGGCCTACATACAAAAAAAATGTTGCAAAGGTTTTCGCTGTGTGAATTTCATCATGGTGTTGAAGAAAAATGTTTTTATTTTCAATGCCACTTTCAGCAGAGATTGGTGTATCAGTAGCAGCATACTCAGAATTTTTAGATGAATCAAAATCTACATTTTTCTCAGAATTTGCAGGTCTATAGTTTTACTTTGATTCAATGACACAGAAATAATTTTTTTCCATGTAGTCTAGACCAGTGGTATTCAACCATTTTTACACAATCCCGCCTTTTTGGAAAGTGTGGGTCCAAATTGCCCCCACAAAGCACAAAACGTCCGCAGATCTACTGCTTTTCCACTAAAAATTGGTAAGAAACAAAAAAAAGATCTGCATGCGGCCCGCAGTTTGCCTAGCTCTGGCGTTGAGAATTTTTTTATGATTTTTATAAAACTTCGTTATTTGCAACACATTTGTAAAAGTTTTTGAAAGATCATTAAATAGGTATATTGCTAATAAATCTGAATTTATTTCTACAAATCACCACAGTCTAGAAACATCTATTTAAAATCCGACAGTCTGTTTCACTCTATCTTATTCAAATAGAATAGATTCTATTTGAATAAGATACCCCTGATGATCCCTTTTGGGTGAAACAGACTGTCAGGTTTTAGATAGATGTTGTTAAACTGTGGTGAGTGAATTTGTATGTTTGCTCTAACTGAACTCAGTTATCCAGCACTTTTTGAAACACTGATTCGCATCGTTATTGAATTTATTTCTATTCAGAAATCAATTGTTAACAATATTGGTAGTAGAATTCGTCTATAACGGCACCTCTGGGGGATTTTAAAAAACTGCCGTTACAGGCGAATTGGCGTCATAAGCGCACGCAGGGAGAGGCTACGGTGCCATGCCCCCCTTTGGCCCTGTAGGAAGCTGCTAAAACCTAACTTGTAGTATATTATTTCTCAAACTGATAATGGTTGCAGCCTCCTTTCATTTATTTTAGCCAAGCTTCTGCTTTTAGACATAAGCTGCGAAAACATTTTTGCATTGTCCATAGTGACTGCACTCACTGCAAGCCTTTCTTCGATAAATGGTTCGCTAAACTGAGTGGTTTTTATGTGAAAACCGCAAAAATTCGTTGGCGACTGAAATTGCGCCCAACGTTATAAAATGTTTCAAATTCAAAGCATTTATCCTGAAAACGCTTACGGACCGGTAACAAACTTCGCACGGGGCCGCAGCCCGGTGGTTGCCGACCACTGATCGACAACAACGTGGTTTCGCAGTACTTTTCGAAGATGCTTTCCCGGAAAAAACCCGAGAGTTTTCCGCTTTTGCTTTCTTTAGTTTACTGAAAAAAAGTTAGCGAAATATCGAGTAAAACGGTCTAAAAAGTAACGACGGTACCAAAACAGGTACATTTTTAAAAAAGTATCGACGGCACCGATAACGGTACTAAAAAAGTAGCGCGTTACACTACCACTGTACTTATGTACCGCGGTACTGCCCAACTCTGGCTATGGAATAATAGGCCCATAGTTGTTGTATACTGGACTCATGCACCCTAAAAACTTAATCCTGGACTCATTCCAGACTGTAAAGACTCTTTTCTGCATTGCTCTTCCTAAACATCTCGACTTCATCTCTTTTCTAGGTTGTTCCCTCCTTTTAGCAGGCGACTGGCCCCAAACAACGATGCCCAGTGAAAAAGTCTATAACTTCTAACCCACCAGTACCGGCAGCCTAACTAGCCCACATTACTACAAGCCCCCATGGCAACCCACTCATTTGCAGCTGCAGATGTGTTTCGACCTTATTATGGTCTGATCAGTGCAGTACAGCAATCTCCCGCCTTCCTAAAAATAAAAAAATAATTTTTTTTGCTTTGCAATATTTATGTCCAATGTTTACATAGAAAACGGGGCCGTTGCCACGCCTGTATCCGAATTATCAATATAATTATTCAACTGTATGACAATCACGTGACGCGTGTTTGATTCCGCAAGCGAGCAAGATGCGTTGCAAGTAGTATAACACGTAATTGAGCTTATTACGCTCGAAGCGCCTCCGGATAGGTTATCGTGGTAGCTCACAGCAATTATAGTACTGTGGCAACCAACCTCATACGTACCGGGCGCCAGAAGGGCTTCGCATATGAACGATCGTTCTTTTGCTTATCCTACACCGGTACCTATTACCTGAGGAATTAGCTGACTAGCCTATACGGTAATATTTTACTTGGCCTCAAGCAGACGGATAATCTTACTGCCTGACAACACAGAAAATACACGTACTCCAACTACCTAACTTCTTAAGCTTAATAGCTAAACCAGCTCCGCAAACAAAAACCTAACCTTTAATTTGTTCAAATATCAGAAAGCTTGAACATTCTGTGTATGAAAAATTTCTCAGAATTAGTGATTGGCTGAGAAACAACAGATTATCCTTAAACCACAGTCTCTTACAATACCTAGTCTGGACGGCTAAGGAAAAGGCAGTGTCGACGCAATTTAAATTGCGCCACCTGGCGATAGCCAAACACTTGCAAAAGCTTGCTGGTGATCAAATGTAGGTGTGGAGTGTAGCAGGCTAACATTCCCTCAGCAGGTTGGCTTAGTGAGGTCAATTCGTTTGTTTTAAATAAAAAAGATAGTTAGTGTTGTAACTTAAAAGTTTACTTGTGATTACAGGCTTAAAAATCAATGTTAGCTCAAAGACAAGTGGTGTGAAAACCAGTATATTATCACTGTAACTCTGTGAAGTTCTACCAATAAGTTACTTTGAAAACGTCCTTGTATCTGAAGTTATTTAAATGGATTTTAAGTTATCGGTGTATTTATAAGAAAACAAACCGCAGTTGCATTGGAAATAGAAATATGATGCATGTATTGGATGCACAAAGGCTTATTCAGTTGCCTATATCTGCTGTGCCTTCATTGTCATTGGCAGATGAAATTTACAAGCTTTTCCGTTTTGGAAACCATCTGTCAAAGTTTTGAAGATTATAAATGCTGGTAGGTGTGTTTCAAACAATTTAAAGTTGCTGATAACATTTGGTGTAGCAAAAGGCTCAGGACTTTTGTTTCACAAACATAGAAGCCCACAAGTACCGCACCAGTACTGCCATCATTGTGCAGAACCTACCGGTAACAACTGCAATTTTTCTAGTTTTCGAGAAAAAGCACTTTTTGTGTTTTATAATTGTAAGGGACTTTAATCTTTCAAGAGTGAGGTTTTTAGCAATGGCATTGTACGCTAGGCAATCAGACTTTGGATTGAATTTTTTGTACTAGTTTTTGTGAAATACTCTTTGTTTTTTATACGCCTTTGTTAGGTTTTGCTCAATGAATCTCTGACTAATTTTTTTAATTTCATTTATAATTTCCTAACAGAATTCAGTTTCAACATTTTTTCGTAGTAGTACTGTAATGTCATCCAAATAAACTTTTTTTTGGGAAGTGTCTCTTTTGCCATTAACGGCAAAACAGTTTCTAGGTCTATTTTGTCTGCAGCAGGTGCAATCAGGATCTACTGCCGGCAAAATAGACCTAAAAGGTATTTTGCTGTCACGCGCTTGGCGCTCAAAAACAGTCATGAGTATCCACACTATAAGAGGTTTTTTTTCAAATTATATTGAACTGAAAATTCAACAGAAATTGAGGGAGACTGCAAAGTGAGCTTGCGCTTTTTGAGTCAGCAGCCACCCGCTATATATGTCAAATGCGATCAGCTCTAGCTGCGAATTGAACCCGTCAGTAGGATCTGTCACCTGCGCGCGGTACGGCTAGGTCATGTCGCTGACATAGTCACTGTTATGAATTGATCTATGTGCGGCAAAATAGACCTAGAAACTATTTTGCCGTTAATAACAAAATAAATGCTGCGTTTTTTATGTTAAAACTGCACTTGTTAGGCTTTGCATTATGAAATCATTCATATTATTGTTAGTTTTAAGAGCATTTCTTAACAATTTTTTATGATGTCATGGTAATTGCAGATTGCAGCTAATAATACATATTTGTGATGTAATAGCAATAATCTCATGTTGGGTTATGCGAAACATTTTCAAAGACTTTATCAACACCTTATGTTTTGCAAACCCTATTAACTCAGAAATGGCCCAGTAAAGACTTTTTGAAATTATTACTAGAGATGGAGAATTTTAAAAAAATGCAAAATATGCAAAAAAAATTATTGGAAAAAATCTACTTGTTAGGTTTTGCAAAATGACGGCAGAGGTGTAGCTGACTACCAGTATCGTTGAATTGTTTTTAATCTGCCTTGAATTTGCAATAGCTTTATGTTAAAAGTTTGATGTTGTATTTACGTTTGAGTAGGGCGTGTACAGTGGTGCACCTAGGGGGGTTTGGGGGGTTCAACCCCCCCCCCTTTGAAAACCAAACCCTTGTTTTTAAAGTGAAGTGTTCAAACTGTGCAAGTGCTGTTATTTCAAAACAACTTTGACAAAAATTTGCCCCACATCACACTGAAGCCAAATCGGCTGGCTGGCGTAGTGGTAACAGTTAGGTATAATTTATCAGATTGGAGTTTTTGCCCTGTTATATCTTTTCCTAATCAGGAGAAAAAAGAAATTTTTAAAAGGGGAAAAACTTTCTGAATTGGAAAATTTGGTGATGTAATCACATTTTCACTGAGAAAGAAATAGACATAGCTTAAGCTTGCAGTTCTAACGTAAATACATTAAAAAAACATTAAAAAAAAAAAAAAAAAAAGCCATGATGAAATTATTCCCACAGTAAAGTTGTAGAAAAGCAATTCAACTAAATTGTGATGTTATCATTTCTGAGTGGAAATGACATCTTTACAGGTGGAAATGCAATTATATCATGAAAGTCTCCAATTCAGGAAGTTTTTAATCGTTTGAAACTTCTTTTTTTTCCTAATTTGGAAAAGATATCCATAACATGGTGAAAACTCCGATTTGATAAATCATACCTAGCTGGGTAAGAGACATTGTTATTGGTGCGGGCTGGGGCAGATCCAAAGGGATGCATCCCCCACCAGCCATTTTCAAACATGTTTTTGAAAAATATAATTTTTCCATAATTTTGAATCTTTTCAATAACAATAAGCCTTTCGCCCTAAGCACGCATAATCGAGAATGAACAAACAAAATGCATCATATTTGGTAAAACAATGAGATTTGGGGGCAAAAATTCAAACAAAATTTGCCTAAAATTTTTCAAAAAGTACTAAAATGACCACTACATTATGTAAATTTTCAAAAATTGTCCGGAAGAGCTGCCCTCGGACCCCCGTAAAGCCTTTTTCATTCGCAATATGCTTCAAAACAATTCTGCTGCAAAAAAACTATGATACGCTTGAAAATGTGTCAAAATTTGGTGCCCCCTCCCACAAAAAATTTCTGAATACGCCGCAGACATGCAAACATATTTCAAAGCGCTTTTTACGTCTTTTTTGGATCTAACGTTTTTGTATTTATTTAACATTCAACCTGATTCAAAATTTACGAGAAGCTAAATACGCGAAAAATCATTTTCAACAAAACCGCTACAGCGTTTTGGAGAGTCACGTGATGCGTAAAGAAAGTTTAAGTACAAAAATTTTACGATCACATGGCAACGGTGAAGTGGTGCAGGGGTTAGTGTGATGGATTCCCACTCGCAGGGCAGGGGATCAATGCCTTCCTAGGTTTTGATGTTTTGTCAGCGCATTATGCTGAAGTCGCTGTAGCGATTTTGTTGAAAATGATTTTTCGCGTATTTAGCTTTTCGTTCAAAATTTCATCCCCCCTCACCCAAATTTTCTGGATCCGCTCTCGAGTGCGGGATCGAGTTATTTTAGCAACACCCCCCCCCCCCCCCCCTTATTGAAAAATGCTGGGTGTGCCCCTGGGCGTGTATTACCATCAGTATCATGTCTTTTATTGGTTTATTGTTTTGTCAGCAAGTACCGGTATCGTAGTAAACTGCAAAAAGGGCAAGTTTAGAATTAATCTAATGTAAAATTGCAGTAATCTTTATACTTGCTTTTAGGTGCTTTCATACCAGTGCTCCTTCTGCCACTGTGAAGTTGTGATCAATGATGCAATGAAAATTTACAAAGTTACTTTTGGCCAAGTTTGCATTTCAAAATTATAAAATCACTGAATGGGAAAATATGAAAGAGAGTTTGCGCTTCTTTACGAAGGCTTCTTTGATGACTGATTTATTGTTTTGGTGCAACATCTTAATTTATGTAGAACAATTGTTGAGAACTGATCTATTTTTCAGAGTGAGAAAGTTTTATATAGCTTTGCGAGGCAAATGCGGATTCTGTAAACTGGAATGTTAACGAATGACGTATTGTTTTGGTACAACTTTTAAGAACTGATAGATGTTTCAGAGTGTGAAAGTTTTATATTGCTTTGCTAGGCAAACACAGATTCTATGAAATGGAATCTGAAAATATCTTGACAAACACTTGCTGTGTGTGTACTGAACTTGATACAAACAGTATTGTATAAACAATCTACTCCATAGATTTATATTCAGCCAACGCCTTAAGTTTGTACTCAGCAGCTGCTGCCGCAGCCCATGTATTATTTATTTTCAAGAACTTATCTCTAATCTCAACTTGGCTTTTACACTTTTGATGTTTCTTTTTTGTTTTTGCGCAAATGACATGTTTTCAGCGTACTGTGTCGTTGTGACTCGCTTTCAGTTCAATCTATTCACAAATCAATACAAAGTAAAGTTGCAATCGAATTTTATTCAATAATTATGTATTAGTCACGATATTACAGTTACGAATTTGTATATTTGCTCTAGCTGAACTCAGTTACCGAGCAGTTTTTACAACACTGATTCCCATTGTTACAGAATACAGTTATATAGTTACATCAATACCTCAGACAGTATTTAAGTACTGATGATCATAAAATAGACAAAACTAATATAACTTGTGTAGAAAAAACACAACAATCCTTAAATCATTATGTGCCCTCCTCGCTCATAAATTATAGTACCAGTATTAAATTCACACAGCTCAAAAATTATAGATTGGTTTAGAAGAATTAAAGTTAGTTTTCTCCTATTTTTAAACATGCATTAAAATCACATACACAGCACAGGGCTTGGGCCGTGCTTATAGCTCCGTAGCAACAATGAACTTTGCTTTAGGATATCCAGTGTGTATGACAAAATAATACAGCACTAAAGTAACTCACCCACAGACATGATTTGGCAAATGTTACATCATAACATTAAACTTAGGAGAAATATTGACAAGAAGTCAAGAGTACACAATGTGCTCTAGAGCAGATTGATTGTAACAGCGAGTACCGTACACTTTTAAAAAAGAATGTCAATTTTGGCAATTCTAAGGTTCACAGCAGGTTGCAATGACATGAGATCCGTTATCACAATATGTCAATTTTTTGAAAATATTGCCTTCAACATTTTGCCAACTTGTTGGAATCAATTGGTCTATTTTTCAAGGAGAATCCCACGATGTTGTTTTCTGAAATGAACGGCAAAAGCTTTGCTTCCAGCAGTTTCTGAACTTGTACCACCAGGCAAGCAACAATATTTGCCTTTTTAACGCAAACACTATTACTGCACTGAAGTCTACCATGTTAGTCTGAAACCAATCCTAGGGTAATTAGCAAAATAACATCACGCAACAGTTGTAGTACAGGGTGTTCATACAGTCTTAAACAATTTCAAAATCTTTTTTTATAAAGTCAATTCTCCAAATATCATAACTAGTTAGGTTTTATTCCAATCAGAGCTGCTTAAAGTTTTTATTTACAGTCTGTGACAAAAGTCAAAGGACACTTCGCGTTCTTAAACGCATTCTTGCAAGTGCAGTAAGTTAATGAACAAGATATTAAGAAACATCGTTGTAAAGAAATTCTATATTAAGGCAGAAACAAACACATTATGACGTTACAACACTCATTGGTTTTTGAGATAAAGCGCATTTAAAGCCAGAGCCTACATGAAATGTATTATTATTATTATTATTATTAAAGGGCGGTGGTGCCAGAGAAGACTGACCAGGTTCAATCCTCACTGGCACATTGTGTAGGCCATTATTTAGGCCCATTACAACTTTCACCGCTTTCTTGTTTATTCAATGTACTACTGGCCGTATTCAGCAAGTCTTCCGGCCTGCTGTAAATACTTTGCCAGTAGGTTTATATTTAGTTTTTCGACCACCGACTTTAATGTGGTTTTTTCTTTACCAAAAACCTTCTTTCGTAGGGCTTGGTAGTAAGTGCATTCTCCAACATGGTGATTTGGAGTTTCTTCTTTCAGGTTACATTTTGAACATGTCGATGATACGTCATGTCCCATGGTGCACCTGTGTTTTTGTAAGTTGCAGTGACCTGTGAGGACTTGCAACACTTCATTTATTGTAGGTCTTTTGAGCCTCAAAAGTCGTTGAGTTTACTGGGGCAAAGCCCATCCTACATTTTCTTTTGTTCTCAAGCAGTCCTTTCGTTCTATCCAAGATGTTTTCCATCTTTTGACACTTCAATCCTTTGTTGCTGCGCGACAACTAGCATATGGGATGGAAATGAAAGGTTCAGGCCCCGAGCAGTTTAATGCTGATCCTGATTTAGCCAAGATATCCGCCTTCTTGTTTCCTTGGATGCCGGTGTGTCCCGGCGTCCAGGCAATAGTGACGTCATTGTCTTTACCCAATATATTTAGGTTTTTGTTGCACGTTAATCCTGTGTTTGATTTCACAATATTATTTTGAATTGCCAGTATTGCTGCTTGGCTTATTCATTAAAATGATAATTTTTTCATTTACAATTCTATCCATGATCAGTTTCTTTGCTACTTCAGCTATAGCACAGACTTCTGCCTGGAAGACAGTACTGTATCTTCCCAGATGGAAAAAATTTTGATCTGTTTGAGAGCCTGATGCGTATTCTATGTAAAAACTCGCACCAGCTCTTCCATTTACCTTGGATGCGTCTGTGTAGCATCTGATTATGCTTGTTTCTAAAGCATTCTCATACTGCACTGCGTCCTTGCGTTCCATAACGAGGCATTTGTACTGTTTCCAAATACCTTTGTTTTAGTTATTAGGTCTGCTGGCATATTCAGCAAAGGCAAGTTTTCCTTTGCTTCATTGCATACGTCTACGCGACTTTTGGTTTTTCTTGTGGAATTAATTGTCTTGGCAGGCCAAAAGCTCACACGGGATAACCGATATGATCCTTTTACTGCCTCTGACAGTATGAATTCATTAATTGGCATGATATTCAGCAGCATCTCTAAAGCTCCTGAGAGGGTGCTGGGAAATGCTGAAGAAATCATAAAACACGCTAGTCTTTGTACTCTTGAAAGTTTTTTCTCTAGATATTTTTTATTTAGTCCACCAACCCAGGATGTACACGCATATGTGATGACGGGTCGTATCATTGCAGTGTATATCCATCGCATGCCAGTTGGATTTAACCCCCACGCTCTGCCCACTATTTGTGTGCTTTGTAATAACGCAGCAGTCGCTTTGCGAGCAATTCGTGTTATGTGAGGTTTCCAAGTAAGCTTACTATCAAGGGCTACACCTAGTAATGTTGCTTCTTTGGAAATTTCCAGCTGGTGTCTATTTAAATGCAAGGTTCCAAAATCCGGCTTCCTTTTGTTAGTAAACAGAACTATTTCAGTCTTTTTACTGCTGAATTGAAGCTCTTGTTTATGAGCCCAATTACTTGCAATATTTAGCGCTTTTTGAGCCCTACCTTTGATCCACAGCATGTTGGTGCCAGTGACCAAAATTGCTACATCATCGGCATAGGCTTGTACATGAAAACCCCTATTGCGTAGGTCTACCAACAAGGAGTTTAATACACAGTTTCATAGAAAAGGGGACAAAATACCACCTTGGGGATTCCCTTTTACTACTTCTCTTTTAATCTTTTCACCATTTAGCTCTACTTGAACTGTGTACATGAAATGTAAGTGGCAAGTGTCCATAAATTTTTGTCATAGACTAAAATAAAAGTTGGAGTTCAGACAAGATTTTTATGTTTTATGAATGTGTTAAATAAACTTTAGGGGTTTATTTGACACATTTATGGAACACTTGAAAATTTTATCTGAAACAAAACTTTATTTTAAATATTAACTTTAAGCAGCACTTAAAATAAAGGCAGTGGCTATTTGTACGAGCCCGTACAAATAAGCTCTTTGTTTCTTTTATTATCCCTTTGCGCTCTTCCTGATTGTTCGAGAATGTGACGGAGTAATAAAATAAACCAAAGAGACAAATGTACCGGCCGTTAGCTCAGCTACAAAGCGCACGCTATCGGTGCTGGAGGTCTGGGGTTCGATTCCCGGGCCAGTCAAATCGGCACAGTGTCGCCAACGACTCGCCACCGTTGCGACGTTTGTTCGGAGCTGTGTTGTCCTGGCGCAAAGCCGCAGAGATGGGCCCCGCAACTCGTTACACGCTTCGACGTAATGTGGCGAGTATAATGAAGATTTTGACTTGAAAGAGAAAAATGTTACAAGCACGTAAAAATAGCCACTTCCTAACATAAAACCAACCTGGATAGGATATTTTGATAATTAATTCAACAAAAATTTTTAAAATTGGGTCAAGACTTCTTTTGTTTTTTTAAAAGTCACATAATTGCAGCTTGGGTTTTTATAATAATGCATCATAGAAGATGCCGTGGCTAAACATCAAGCTCGCGAAATTAGTTTTGGAGCCCAGTGCGCCAACTACTCCGCCAACTCCATGTGCTTGCTTCAGAACTTTATGAACACCCTGTATGTATACTGTATACACTGACAAAAGTTTTAATATTACCACCATTGGCAACATAAGTAGCAACACCTGCAGTAACTCAAATTAAACCCCGAATCTCAAAACCAAAATGCTATGACATAAAATTCTTTGATCATTTCACGCAAGTCAAAAAAAGGCTTGAATTTGTCCGGCAAAGTGCTTGGTAACTATTAATAGCATGAGTTGGTATGTATGAACAAACTCACCCCTGGTTACATCATAAACACACCACACAGGCTGTTTGATTATGGTCGCTAAAATGGTCTTATATCATGCCCCACAGCACAATACCATGCCCAAGCAAAACTGAAAAGAGTCCATTGTGTACTCAGTTAGCCACAAAAGTAGATTCAGGGGGTGGGGGTGAATGAGAGAGATGCATCTTCCCGCCAGCCAATCTCAACAATTTTTTGATGAATAAAAGCCGTTGACGGCAAAATAGACACTACCTCTGGAAAAAGAGATCTAGAAACTATTTTGCCGTTAGTGGCAAAATAGACACTTCCAAAATAATGTTTAAAAAAAGTCAAAAACTGGTGCTAAAAAAGTTCTCAATAATTATAGGTTACGGTATCCCCTCACGTGGACACATTTTAAAAAGGTCTTACTTGCATCCTTTTCTGGGTCTAACAATTTCGTATTCAGTTAACACTCAACCTCATTCAAAACTGCATCCCCCCACCAAAATTTTCTGGTTCTGCTCCTGGTTAGCAAACTCATGAGTTTATGAACTCAAAGCCTTTATCAGTTTATACCACAATGACTTGTGCTGAACAGCTGAAGTTCACCTACCTACACGTCTCAATTTTAACCTATTACAAACTTTAGCCCATCTTTTTTGGTAAACAGCCTTACTGGTAGTCTAATTTTGAAACATAATCAAGACAATTGGGCCTTAATTAGCGTCAAACATCTTTCGCAAGCATTGATCCTTGTTTAACCTGTATTTATTTGCATTGCTTTCGCAGATCCAAAAGCAAAAAGTGTTTGGCTATCGCTAGGTGGCGCAATTAAAGTTGCTCGGACACTGCCTCGCGCCGAAATTTCATTGAGCTTCCAGACTAGGTATTGCAGAGACTGTGATTAAACCACAACCAGTTGCGTTCACACTCACAATCTGATTGTGAAACCTGGTTGTGAAAACCGCTCAATTTGACGAGGCGCGAAACCTGGTTTCACGGCGCGAAAACTCGTTTACACTCGCCAAAGTTTTCGTTCCTGGTAGTGAAAACCGCTATGTGTGAACGCAGGCTTAATCCATACAAAAGGTGTGGATGAACTAACGCATGGTAGAGTTGCCATAACACATTCCGTGGCAAAAAGGATTTTAATTTGGCAATTATTCCAACGGCTCGGGATAATTTTAGCTCAACAGCTTTTACGTGAAAATTGTAATTAAGTTTCGAATCAATTAAAACGCCTAGGTATTTAACATATTCGTTTGCGGTGACAGATACGTTGTTGATGTTGACATTAAAATTCTCGAAGTTCGCCTTCAAATTGGGCGGTATTATTAGTACTTGGCTTTTACTGGAGATTATGGTATGTTGATTGTCTGCACACCGTTCTGATAAAGCGTCCAATTCGGTGTTAAGAAGATTTTGAAGGTTTGATAGCTTACGGTGATTTACACAGATACAAGTATCGTCCGCAAATAATCTTGGGGTTGATTGAGTAGCATTTGGCATTATATTAAAAAGTAAGGGGCCAAGAGTAGAGCCTTAGGGACACCATAAGAGTTTGACTTGGTTGTCGAACTAATCCCATTGATATGAATATTTTGATATCTTTCGAGAAACGACAGTTTTAAATTGAGAACGAATCCACAAATACCATAGTGATTCAGCTTAAATTCAAGAATTTTGTGGTTGACAGTATCGAATGCTTTTTTGAGGTCCAGAAAAAATAGGCCAGTGAATTGGTTGTTGTTGATATTATCATATGCGTGAGTAATAATGTCTAAAATGGCATGTGAAGTGGAAAAATTGATTTGGAATCCGTACTGGGTGGGAATGATTACATTGTTTTTATTCAGAAATTCGCTGAGGCGCTTATGCAGAAGCTTTTCAAATATTTTGGAAAAATAAGTTAAAATGGATATGGGACGATAGCTATTGGGGTCATTTACATTACCAGATTTAAGAAGAGGAATGTCTTTTGCAGTTTTACAGCTATCAGGGAATATCCTGTTGGAGAAGGCAAAAGCAATTAGGATGTTAAGGTAGGGAGCTATAACAACTTTTGACACTTTAATAAAGAAAGCTGGAATATTGTCGTGCCCTACAGCTTTATTCACGTCTGGAGCCTGCATCAAAGCTACAATTTCGCTGATGTTCGGCGGTTCTAAAAATATCGATGACGAAACACGATTTTTTAGGTAGGATTTAAAACGATTAGTTGGTAAAGTTGAGATTTTCTGAGCAAGATTTTTACCGATGGAGCAAAAAAAGTTATTGAAATTTTCCGGTT
This sequence comes from Trididemnum miniatum, assembly GCA_964006365.1. Classification (NCBI taxonomy): domain Eukaryota; kingdom Metazoa; phylum Chordata; class Ascidiacea; order Aplousobranchia; family Didemnidae; genus Trididemnum; species Trididemnum miniatum. The sequence goes on along the minus strand of OZ023231.1, from coordinate 34,202,355 downwards.
TTTCTTGCAGCTGCGATTTGTAGCTACAGTTATTACTATTACTGGGATTATTGGAACTCTTATTTTTAGAAGGGAGTAAGGAACCTATCGTTTTCCATATTTTCCTGGTATCGCCTTTATTTTTGTCGAATTCGGATTCATAAAACATTTTTTTGGAAAGGGTTTTAATTTTAGTATGTTTATTCGAATGTAACTTGAATATATATTTTTGGGTTTCATTGCCGTTTACAAAATGAGATTTAAACATGGAATTTTTTTTACGTATTGAGATCAAGATGTCTTTAGTAATCCAGGGTTTGCGTATTAGCTTACGTTGTCGACGAGAATATTTTTTTAAGGGTGCATGTTTATTAATAGTAGACGATACTACTTGCACAAAACCATTAAAGATAGAATTGTAATTTTCGTTCGAGATCGGAGATGAACTGCTAAAATATTCTTGTAATGCTACGCTGAGGTCAAAGTTAAACAAATCAGTGTCCAATTTCGATTTATCACGATAGAGAACGATTGGCTTGTTTGCTTTTTTGACAATTGGCGGAGCACCAATTTTGCAAATTATTGGGTAGTGATCACTAATATCGCAGTAATCTTAGGCTGCGTTCACACATGACGGTTTTCGCAACCAGGAACGAAACTTCATGCATGTGTGAACGCAATTTTATGACGTAACACATCGCGAAACCAGGTTTGGCGACTCGTCATTTGTAGCAGGTTTCGCGCCTGGTTTGGTACCTGAAACCTGTGTGTGAGCGGAAAACCTTAAAAACTTGAGTATGAACGATCGAAGTTTGAAACCTGAGATTGAATTTTTTTGGTGTTGTTCAGGTTACAGTGGTATGAAGAGTGCTCACATCAGGTAGGCTAGGACTGATACAGTGATACCAGCAGCTAGTTTATGCAAGAGTAGGCATATTGGATTTGATGCAGGACCATAAAATTTAATTGCATTAATTGGGTACATAAAGCTGTATTTGTTTATTTATGAAACAGGCTGTTGGCTATTTATGTACTGTTACAAAATGGGTAAAGCTAGAGTATGTGCTGCAAAGGCCTACAACGAAGACAAATGAAACGAATTAAATTAAAACAACAATTTCTCAACATTAACCAGTTAAACAACCATAACCTAATAAGGTTATATTTGGTTATGGTGCATCAATTGTTGGATATCTTTCTTTAAAATGAAAGATCAATTTGGATTAAATGAAAACCCAATCAAGGGTATTGGAACAGAGTATTGGAGAAATGGGAAGATACGGACTATCCCTACCATTTGAGATTGCACAAGTAAGTTGGTACGGTTGGTGTGGCAACCTTAGCTGTTTCCATTGAAAGGATGGCTTCTGCACAAAGTGAACCAGGAACAAAGAGTGTCATAAACTTTATACACAGCACTCAAATTCAGTGCTGCAAACTTCCACTGCGACTCGGTAGGCTAGCAGAACACAGTTTGACAATTCAGCCACTCACCCAAGATGTGTGGTAGTACCATAGCACCGAGCATGATGTGATCCGTATGTCTTAATAAGATATTTTTGACACACATGTAATGCAGTCTAATTATTTCTGTCATAATTATTAGGCCCATTCATTTATTTATTACTTTTTTTTACGAGTAGAACTTATCAGTTGATTGATGCAATTATTCACTTTGAAAGTACTGGTACCGGTATTGCTACTGTTGCACATAACTTGATCTAGGGTTTACTGGTGCATGAAAAGTGAATGCCATAGCTCTACCACTGATGCAACTTGCTTTGCTTTTGTTTCTTTTTTGTTTTGCACATACGTTACAAGTCCCAGTGTTTTACCATTACTGTTTAAGTAATTGGCAACTATCAAGGTGTGGGTGGCTAACTTGATAACCCTGTGGCCTTTCGCTGTTTCCTTCTGGTGTGTTTTTCGCAAACTGTCTGGTAACATTAACGTGACTTGTCTTGTTAAACCAGCATTTTTCGGGTCTCATCTACAATAAGCCGTCGAAGCAAGCGGTCGTTATATTACACGCTCGCTCAGCGATCAGCCGCTTGCTTCGACGGCTTATTCTAGATTTGACCCCATTTTTCTCTCTGTTAGGAATGGACTGACTAGTTTAATGGGAGGCGTGAATGTTGGCCACAATTATAGACATTTAAAATTTTGGCTTTATAGCATCTTTGATATGTTTGGGGAAAAAAAGAGGAGGCATCAAGTGTTCCCTCTGGAGTGAAAAATTTGAGAAAAATGCGAAATTTTCGGGCAAATTTTACTGATTTTGAACCAGAAATTAATATTGTATAATGCCGAACTGAAAAATTAAAAAAAAAACCTGAATATTTTAATGCAAGACTGTAGCTTGTATCTTGGAAAAGCAAATTTATTGCAAAAAAATTGTAATAGGGGTCCTCAAAGTTGTAAAATCTTTGGGCAAAAATTGCAATGAATTTATCATGTGGGCGTGAATCGTAGAGCCCTCCCTCCCAAAGAAGTGGGGAGAGAACCTTACGCCCCCCGGTTTCGCCACCTATGCTTATATGTAATATTTTGGAGTGATGATTCAGTCTATTATATCAAAAATCAACTGGTACTACTTCAGGGGTCCTACTAAAACCTGCAGGATCACAAGGAACACAAGGATTATAAGGAGCACAAGGATCACAAGGACCGCTAGTGGCGCAATTGAGCTATTACTAAAAGCTGCAGGAACACAAGGACTGCTAGTGGCGCAATTGAGCTATTACTAAAAGCTGCAGGAACACAAGGAGCGCAAGGAACCCAAACCTAACCAACCTAACCCTAACTGAACCGAACCCTAATGGAAACTAATCCGAACCTAACCAAACCTGAGCCCCATTGAACCTAACTCTCATCGAACCTATCCCTAATGTGCTCCATGCGTTCCTAATTGCGCCACTAGTGGTCCTTGTGCTCCATGTGATCCTTGTGCTCCTCGGTCCTTGTGATCCTTGTGCACCTTGTGTACCTGCAGGTTTTAGCAATACCGCTACTGCAATGTGTTTTTGCGAGTATCATGAATTTTTGATTCAGCAATTCATACATCCCATACAAATTGAAGACATTCATTTGTATTTTGTTCGTATGCAACATGACTTTCAGAAACACCTTCGAGTTCATTTGCGAGAAATTGCAAGGTTTTGTTGAAAAGAAAAGCACACATTGGCGCCAGTCAGTGAACTACAAGTGCAGAGTCGCCATTGCTTTATGGCGTTTGGGAGGTGGTGCTGATTACAGATCAATTGGCGAACATTTTGGCTTGGGAAAATCGACTGTTTTTTCGGTATTGAGCATGTATTTTTTTTAAACAACCCACACCTTTTGTGTTTATTTCATGATATTTGCAATGGGGAAAAATGAATCTCCTCAATTACATGATTACTACTTTCAGATCACAATCCAAGTGTGTGAATGCATCGTGGAGGTGTTGATGCCGCTGTTTGTCAAATTTCCAAAGCATCAAGAAGTGCAAGAGCTGGCACTTTCATTTGCAATTGAACGTGGCATGGCAAATTGTGTTGGGGCCATCGATGGGTGCCATATTCCGATACCAAAGCCAGTTGCACATGGGGAAGATTACTGGAATAGGAAATCATTTTATTCTATTAATATGCTTGCTGTCGTCGACCATTCTGGAAAGTGAGTATCAAAATCTGTTTGCAATGCAAATAAAGTCGCTTTTGCTGAAAATACAATACTCTAGATGTGGAAGTATCACAAGCAGTCCGAAGTTGTGGTTTGTTTCAGTCTGTTTTTACTTGCAAGTAAAGCAACAACATCACTGGCTTTCGGCATCGTTTGGTACTGACAGAAATGTGGTACCTTAGAGTTTGCAAATGGTTTATGTTGCCGTATTAAAGCTCAATAATAGGGATCATAGCATGTATGTTATGGCATAAAGTATTGACAGTTTGTGCATTCAAATTATTTCGTCTCAGATTTATCGACGTTAATATCGGTTGGCCTGGAAAAGCACATGATGCTCGTGTTTTATTTAATTCCGATATTTATTGTCGTGGTGAAAGAAAAGAATTATTTCCTAAGGTATGTCGAAGCATGAACTTGGTTTTTAGTGGTAAGGTTTTTTGTGTGGTATGAGAAATTGTCCCTTGTAGGTAAACCTTTTCCGCGTCAACGCACGTATGAATTATTATTTACTACAGTTAATGATCGTTGCTTTTTCTCAAAGGATTTTAATGACTTGGATTTCGCCAATTTCTCCAATGATTTTTAAAAATATTTATGATTTATGAAAATATTATTTTTCGTTATGTGAGTAGCAGAGATGGTAAAAACTCGAAATGGGCGCTTTCCAACTCTAATTTATCTGCCATGCTTTAGAGTCAAACCATCATCTGCGGAGTAGAACTTCCTTACTATATAATTGGAAACGGTGCTTATCCATTAAAATCGTGGCTCATTAAACCCTTTCCAGTGCATAACGTCAGTGCCACTGAAACGCTCAACAAGGTAATCAAACATTTACTAAGAGCAGCTGTTGGTACACTAAACGTATATAAATATTAATGCATGCTAACCAATGTTGTACCACAACTAGATTGTGGTAGTGGCCCTATTCTGAAACCTCAGTCAAAGCAGCTGTTGTATCGACAATTGTGCAGCTTGTAGCAAAACCTGTACAATGTACATAAAGCCGCATGATGTCGCAAGCTGGGTCCAATGCTGTGCTATAAAATTGGCTGAACAACATGACCGAGTAGAAATGGTAAAACAACATCATTGGTTGTAGTCATTCTCGTTTTATATTCTAATTTGCAGGAAAGCACTCTATGAGTGGACTCAACCGGTCGCTTTTGGTTAGTAATCTGTTACGTGTTTAGAAATTCAGTTCTGCGCGTCAAGTGGTGGAACAGGCGTTTGGTCGTTTGAAGCATCGATGGCGTTGCATCTCCAAGCGATGCGATGCAGGCGTGAAGAATGCTATTAAGATTATAGGGGCATGCGTAACTTTTCATAACCTTTGCGAAACACACCACGACTATATTCAAGAAACATCCGAGGAAGGTTGCCACAACATACGTGATGAAGGGACGAATGATGATCTATCTACTGTCGATGGTGCCTGCGTTCGGGACATTTTAAAGCAGTATCTCTTTCCCTGAATGGCGCTTCGTGTTTTGAAACGTATTTCTGCCCTTTTTGCTGTTTGTGCGTTTTCTTTTATTTGTGGTTTTTGCGTCTATGCACGAGTTTGTGCTTTGTTTAACAGCTTTCTTGTTTTCGTTAAACAATAAACCTTACAAGATTACAAAAAAATCAAATCTTCATTATAGGCTACTCGCCGTAATACGCCGAAGCGTGTAACGAGTTTGCGGGGTACATCTCCGCGGCTTTGCGCTGGGGAAACAGGAGAAATGTCGCAGCGATGGCGAGCAGTTGGCAAAACCGTGTCAGATTTGACGGTCAAGTGGTAAGAGCGTCCGCCTCGGGAGCTGTAGACTTGGGTTTGATTCCAAGTTGAGTCGAACCAATGACTTAAAATTAGTATTCACAGCTTCCCTGATTGACGCTCAGCATTAAAGGGACACTGTGAAGAACAAGCCGGCAATTTTACTTGGTGTGCCGTTGGGAAAGGCACTTAGCGGGATTCCCCATCTTCGTGTGGTAGACAGATGGCTGGCAACTCCTTAGCGAGCTCATATAGCGTATTGATCGCTTTCTCGTGATAGGAGGATAAATATGCAACTGAGTACATAGGAGAGCAAACTCATGCAAAAATATTCTTGTCGTAAATTTCTTTGCAGTTAATGCTCATGCATTTGTGCGATTTCATCATCAATATGTTATTTGTGCGAGATAGGGGTCGGATGCCACTAAAAGCGAACGAACTAGTCCGGGGAATAAAAAAAACTGCCTTTATATTCGAATTGACGTTATAAGCGATGCCGTTACAGGCGAACTTTAACACTCACAGAAGATAATAAACTTTGCCAGGACCAAGCGAAATGTGTCGTTGTAAGCGAATTGACGTTATAGCCGAAGCCGTTATAGACGAGTTCTACAGTACTTATCTTCGCGAAAAAGCGGCAAAGGCGCTATAACGAGCTCGCTTAGGAGTCCGCAACCACTTCCCGAAGATTGGGAACATCACAAATAGTTTTCTCCACTAGTATGTAGGCGATGAAAGTATGCAGCGCGTGCTTGAAGCTGGTCCCAGAGTCATGTATCACAGCAAATGCAAACCAATCAATGATTTACTCATGAATGTCGAAACATCACCTTGAAAGAAAAAGCAAACCAATGCAAAAAAGTAAAAAGCAACATCACGATATAGCAAACCCGACAACAATCAAATACAAGTAAAAAACAGCGAAGGCTTGTTTGCACTTGCGCTATGCAAAGCGCAGCCAGGCTTACAAGTTATTATTTTTCATTATGACGTTGGTTACGCCCAGCCAAACGAAGACAAAGCAGGATGATTACTTCAAAATAAAACATAACAACTTGTAAGCTCGCTGCGCTTGGCATAGCTGTAGGGTAAAAAGGCTCTAATGAAACACAATATGAAATCGCACAAAGGGATGACCGATTGCAGTAGTTATTAAGAAAACCGAAAGCACAAAAAACCCACTTCATCAAATGCCAAAAATTGCACAGCACACTATCATGTCATTAGCGAAAACGATCGAGAGCAAAAATCTCGGACTCTCTGAGTGTGCTCGTTCTCAAAGCTAGTATCTTCAACAAAATCGAAATTGCGCGAACGTCTTCTACTTGGCAAGCTGCTGCTCGGGTCCATGTTTTCTTTGCTGCAATAACAAACTGTTAGCGCAGGTGATGCACTTGTAACATAGGTTATTGTTCTTTCTGAATCAGGAAGACCAGATGTTGCAAGGCAATGAAAAAATGAAGCGTATTTTGTTGGGGAAGTCTAAGCTTAAGAGGCTCCACTTCAAATAGAACAGGGTAAGAGCAATGAGAGCAACAATTAGCTTATTGTCATTACAAAGCAGCGGTTGTACTTAGTTACAATCTACCTACGATATTTGTACAGTGATGGCCTACCCAACCCCGCCAGGGATAAGGGAGCGTGGAGTAACTACACGGAGACCTAATAAACGGCAAAGCCCAAAACTATAGACTATAGAGATGAGCCGAAGATGGCTTTTCGTAGAACTGAACAATGGACATGCAAGGAGGGTATACAATAGAATACTTATGAAAACTAAAACACATTTGCTGGTATTGAAATCATGTTCGCACTTAGCATCAGTACCGATGTAACTTGCTACCGACACTGTGACAAGATGTTACACGCAAATATTCTCTTATGCAATTTTATTGAAACAGTACCTGGTTGGTAATTTCAAGACTTCTAATTCGTGCCGGCGCTCGTTTGCCGCTTGTCTTTCCTGAAAGCAAAATCTGTACTGAAGAACGTATCTCTGATTTTCTGACTTATCAATCAATTACAGCCTTGGAAAGGCATTACTCAAGGTGGTTGTAGTGGTAATCAATGCAACTAAGCTCTTTCCAAAATGGGGGCGTGGACTAACTTTAAAAACCGATGAATGGCACTTTCCGCAGTTGCAGACTATAGGTAACAGCTATTTGGACCGACAGTTAGTAGTTATAGTATTTCCTCTAAAAAATGAATAACTTCCTCTATATGAAGATGCGAAGTGGCATCAAGAAAATGCTGTAGGTAGGACTGACCTGAAATGCCAAGAACAGCTGCATTCTTTCATCATCATGCTGTTTCTGCTGCTGAAGCAAGTTCTGCATCACCCCTGTCATGCATTTAACAATTTTAGCTTCTTTTCCACTCTCTGTACCTAAAACCATAAGATTGTTACGTTACTACTAAATAATAATTTAGCTACTGGAGGACAATTGAAGCCAAAATAATACTTTTCAAAGTAAACGGACATACATTCAGCTATCATCATTGGCTTTAATTTTCGTCCTTAAGCTATTCTCATATTTACCCCATTCCCAATTTAGGTATTGCAAGTAGCTATTTTAAATCCAGGTGGTGGTGTCTGTTTGTTGCATAAAAGTGATAGAAACAGAAGAAGCCAGTGGCATAATCATTCTTTTAGCACAACCAAGCCATCAATATGCATGGGTGTACATCGCAATATCACAGTAGCTGCAGTAGTTTGCATGATCGCGAGTTTGATGCTCACCAGGGTCTTCCTCCATGACGCAATGTGATGCATCTATGAATTATATCCATAATGATGACCAAAACTGATTCTCAACCACCAAGAATCTGAACCTCACAACTTAATTATGCAAAAAAGTGCCTAAAGTATCAATAATAGTTCGGCAAAAATTTCGGACAAATCATCATGAGGGCAAATTCGCACCACTCCAAATTCTGGATTGAAGACTGAACCACACTTTTTAACACTTTTATGCACAACAATAAGCAGCAAAAAATTCCTGCAAGTTCAATCACATAATTATAATCCTGTTTACTTGAAAGCTTCCTCTTCCGTTTCCGCACAGTTGTTGCTATAGGGGAAACTTCAGTATCAGTTGCTGCTGCAGCCTGGCCAGAAGATTGCTGAGAAGAGTGGCCTGAAGTTTGCTGAGAGCAGTGACCGGAAGTTTGCTGAGAAGAGAGGCCAGTGGTTCGCTCAGAAGAGTGGCCAGAATTTTGCTGAGAAGAGAGACCGGTAGTTTACTCAGAAGAGTGGCCAGAAGTTTGCTGCAAATCCCTTGAATTACCGTCATCTCCAAGGAGTTTGGAAATTGCCTGGCCATACTCGATTGCGTCAATATCATCAGTGGTGCTGAGCATGTAATCTATAAAAATACAATATTACAATACTTTCCATCTGCAACCATCTAAACCAGTGGTTTCCAAAGTATGTGTTGCCTCGACTCCCTTAGAAATATTCAAACATTAGATACCTTTCTTCGTGGCAGTCTTAGCAGACCCAAAAACTTACAAATCTAACTTTGACCATTATCGATACAGAAATTTATACACGGGGGAGGCATGGTCAGGGGTTTAGCCACCAGGTGCTAGTATTTAGCCACTTATGCTAAACTTTAAGGAGGAAAGTTGCAAATACCAATTTTTAAGTTGTTTGTTTGACCTGACTCGGATTTAAATCCCAACTATACAAATCAATAAGTAAATGCTCTATCCCAGGAGTGGCCAACCCATAACTCGCAAGCCGCATGCTGCTCTTTGCCCAGTTTCATGTGGCTCTTTTTCAAAAGCTTTGTTTCTTCTATTAGCAGCCTCATTCTATCACCATGTTGCGTTTGGCAATGCATAAGGTGCATTATCACGTAGTAGAGAGAATTACAAGGAGGTGTGTAATAAGTAGCGGGGCCCATCTCGGCTACTTTGTGCATGGGCATTGTGTTATTTATCCTGAGTAATTTCGCTGCACTAAATGAATAAAATAAAATGTGAAAAAAGTGTCAGAAAATGCATAGAAATGCTGACCACCAGTGGCATTCTTGGAAGTCATATACCAGCAGGAGGATGACTGTCTCAGTGCTGAAACATCATAGCACCTGACAGTGTCTAGCTGCACTTAAACATTGTGAACTGTGATTTGAATGTGTTATGTGCACTGTGCAAGTAAGGACTCTGGAGTAACGGTACACTTTCTTACCTTGGATTGAACAGTAAACATCAACACTTTCTGTGTCTGCTACAGAAACAAAATTATATGATACTAACCTTTTTCCAGGCCAGACTGCAGTGTAGACGATTGTGTTAATGGGCGGTCCGACAAAACCTCATCCAACAAGTCATAATGGGCAGCAATGACATTTGGCAGTGGAATGTCCGAAGTCTGTCCACTTCGATTTAGCTTGTCTTTATACTTGAGGTACTCCCTCTACAGTTGCTGTATCTTTATTTGGCAGGACAGGTAATCCCTTCCAGGGATGTTGGCAGTCACTTTCACAAAAATATCGCTATGGTGTTTGCATGTTGATTACATCATCTGGACTTCCTGTGCTGCCCAATTTTGTATTAACATGTCTATCTACGAATGCGTCCACAAAGTACCACGGTCAGCTTTTTTGTTGGCTGGCAAAGACATTATATACAGATTAGCAGTTATCAGGTTACAGGATATCAACTAACACAAAATATAGGCTACCGGTAAACAGGGAGTCTAGAAGTCTACTAGTCCAGAGTCTACTAACTGATTAATCAAATAATTAGCTATCAGCATAAAATGGTTAGACTAGTTGAAGGTTGTGCTGGTACTACCCACAAATTTATCACATAATTTAACCTAGGTACGTAGCCTACCCAGTGGTGGGATTCAGCCGGTTCGCACCAGTTCTATAGCACCGTCTCAGGGAATTATATTACAAAAGCGAACCGATTAGCATTGCTGCTTATACCCACTAGGCCTAGTTGAAACAGAACTGGCTGATAATGTATAACTTCTGTAATAGTACCGGCTGACGAAAAATTTGAATCCCACCACTGTACGAACCAGTACTCAATACACTGATACAGCACTTTTAAGCTGTAAGTCTACCCCACTGCTGTATCAGTGCTTCAGCACCAGAACTAAGTACTGTGATATGGAAGTTGAATCTACCCCATCTAGGCTTGGCCTAAACTGATGTACTAATATTAATTGTTACAAGCAATACCAGGCACTTAGGCCCAATTTTTTACTCTGCTACTAGGATTTACCTATGACAAAAAATTTATAGTAAAATGGAGGAGCTTAGTTTGCAAACATAAGTCTACTGACCTTAAAAATAATCTTGCTCACCAAAGCTAAGCTGACTGTTTGCAGACTGTTTACTGTACCTCTACACTTGATTTCATTAAGTCGGTTGCCACAATTACCCGGTAGACTAACCAGGTAACCAGGTTCAGGTTTGAAACCTGAGGTTTCGAACTTTATGGTCGTTCACACTTGCCGAAACGCGATTCCTGGTTGTGAAAACCGACCAGTGTGAACGCACTTTTTACGCATGTGTGAACGCTAGAAGTTTCGTAACCAGGTATGAAACCAGGTTGTGAAACCTGGTTATACGCCAGTGTGAACGCAGCCTAAGATTACCGGAGAAATTTGGTGTTTAAAATCATGAGTAACAATATTGGTCTATTACCGTGGCAGTTTTGTCAGTTACTCTGGTTGGTTTGGTGACTAAGGGGATGGCACCATTACTTAATAACATAGAGGTGTAGTCTTTAGCGAAGGAGGATAAGTTTTTGGAGCTAGGGTTCATGTCGATGTGTATATCACCGAGTATGTAATAGATCTCTCCGCTTTTGTTCATAGAATCCAAGCACTGAGCAAGATCATTGATAAAATCTTGTGCAGTTGATGATTTTGGATGAAGGTAGATAACGCCCAATGTTAATTTAGAAGTAGAGTGACGTGTTCTCAACCAAAGACATCAGGCCTGTAGTCAGAAATTTTTTCCAGGGGGACCCGTTGGGGCCCACATTTTTATTACATATATGACGTCAAACACCAACCTACCGGATTTTTTCGATGCTCCTTTCCAAACCAAATTTTTGTATGAGGATGTATTTGTATTAGAAAGCTGATCTTTAGGCCAATGTTTTTCGCTGTTTTTTTTTTGTGCCTTACCGTTTATCTTGATTTTGTTAGGATAAATAAACTGCTACTAGTAATACCGTTTTACAATTGCACAAATAATTAGCCTACGCTGGCCCTATTCCCTTTACGCAAGACTTTTATTACATCTACAGCAGCTATATGACTAAAATTTATCTTCTTCCATCACAAAGAATTTTGTGATTTCATAAACACGATTCCTTTTAAAGCTACGAGTCCAAGCACAATCGAGGACTCAAATGCTGACTGGCTGAAAAAGAGTTGCAATAATGTGGTTTTTGCGTTTTACCCCCGATAGACTGAGTTTAAGCATATTTTCAAAATGTACCAGAAATATAGGCTACCAAACCAAAGCTTTGCCTACCAAATAGCCAAAAATATACCAGATTTTTCGAATCTGGTATACCAGTTGGCAACGCTGTTTACGATTGAAATGAAAACAGCAGTAAAAATTTGGCTCAAAAGCAGGGGGGAGATCACGAGCTCATCTCGTTAAGCATTCTCGCTCGCACATGACGTATAATCTCGGTGTGGTAACTGAGAGCGATCACGAGATTTTTCTCGCTCGCAAAACTTGTGTTTTTCTCTCGGAAAGCCAAGAGGAAGTCAGAGCACTCGTACAGCAGCTTTTTATTACAAACCGAGTCTGAAAATGGCTGCGTTTTTAGCTCTTCGAAGTGTCCGTAGAAAACAAAAACAATGTAGACAAGAAAATCCATTGCAGAGGCCTGAAAACGAGCTTATTTATGAATACCGACTGAATAAAGCTGCTATTATGGAACTTTGCGATCTGTTAAGAGAGGATTTAAAACCAACGCTATGTAGCTCAAGAGTTTTGACGATGGCAATACCGTCCGGAAAGCTATTATTTCCAGTTTTCAATAATATGAAAAAACACGCACCGTACTTGTAGTCAGCTTAGTGTATTATTATCACAAGCTTTTGATTAAAAAGAAGTTAGGGTTAGTGGCTTATTGGTTGAACGTATGTTGTAACTTGGCTATACTTTTTTTTTTGTAGACTCAAAACCAACCCATTTCATTTTACCGCTAATGTCTTAAGCCGTTTTGGAGAATTTGAAAGAGGAAAAAAACGTTGGAGAGCTTACAGCGCTTCCCCCCCTCATACCCCCTAGCTGCATAGTCTATTGGTTGTTCGTAGTAAAAAAGTTTCAAAAAAGGACATTTTTTTAATATACCGTGTTCGATTGATAAAGTCAAAATTTAAAATTTTTTGTCCCCTTACCCCCCCCCCCCAAATCAAAATAATTTCTGGCTACGCTAGTGGTGAAGAGTAAGCAAAAATAACTAACGCCAAAGAGGGCGTGACTGAAAAAAGTTTCAAGAACCTCTGCTTTAAACGAAACAAAGCTATAAACATGTAGGCTACAAACTACAATGCATGTGCCCTTATTGCAGCAGCAAAGTGAATAAACAGTTTGAAGCATGGTTTGAACACTGTTAAGAACTGCACTTACGATAACAAACACACGTCAGGCAGCCAAAGAAAAGAAATAACAAAAATTAAAAACGCCTAGAAAAGTTTCGTTGATATTTATTAAAAATTGATGTTATCATTGTCATCCTGATGGAAAGTAAAAAGCTGACTTCCGATAATTTCAGTACTTTCGTTGTGAAGTTTTCCAGCTTCTAGGTCGTTTCTTCTTTGCAACTGCTTCAATATGCCAGAATGAATTGTTGTTAGTTTCGTTAACTTGAGCAAAATTTCTTTTTGTACTTGAACTATTTCCGCTTCGGGGCTTGCTTTTATCTTTTTTACAGTTACCTTTTTTGCAGAGGAGGTACTTTGAGTGGAGGTCGCAGGGCTTACGGGTGCATGATGCAATTCCAGAAAGCTTTGTGAACTCCCTTGCGCTGTAGGAGTAATGGCGAATGGGAGTTCATTATGCTTTTCCTGTAGCTCTGGGTCAAATCCTGGATCTGCACTTGTGCAAGATTTGCTTTCATCTACAGTAAAAACAAACATGCACTTTTAACACGTAATCGAAATCGCAAAAAATGTAATGTAAAGCAAAAATTTAAAACAAAAAAATGTGAAGTGACTTCAGAGCAATTGCAATTTCAATCACAATAACACCGAAAAATTATGAGGTCAAGCCCTCTCCTTTATAGGCCTAGATACTACTTAAAAATAAGTGCGGTAAAAATTTTGCTACAGCCTGAGAAACATCTCAAATGTGTTATGTAAACTTGGCAATTTATGAGAACATTCACCAATATGAATGCTAACATTTATCACGTCATTCTTGCTTAATTTTCCATCTTCACCAAAATCAAACACGCTGTCACGTCACGTTACAAACATTTAAAAATTTGTAAACTACTTACAGATATGCAGATAAGCCAACAGACAACGCTTATGCATCGAAAATTTTCGGGCGGTTTATTTTGTATAAAACGTAATAGGTCCTTACTTTCAGTGATTTCCAATCCCGACGCTCCTGCAATTCCCATTACACTCTGCATCCCAATAATCAAAACTACACGTGATTGCAGTTCCGTTGGAGTTGGAAACTGGAGGTGGTGCTGTGTTCCGTCCACCTCCAGTTTTGACAGATTCTTTCTTATATAATGCAACTGCCTTTTTGGAGGAACTTTTGATATCCCACCATTTATGTTCAACTTGCTCCCTAGTTCTGTTGAATCCAGTGATGTTGACGGAATTTACGTGTATAATGGAATACAATTTTAAGATGTACCCAAATCGCAAATCACTCTCAACGCTTCTGCGTTTTGTTTCGACCTTATTCATTTTCTGGTGCCAGTTTGTTATTGTTCGTTCGTTGTTGTTATAGTCATTGTGTGAGGTCAGAAACCAAAGTTGTTTGATTGTATGCCCTGTTAATATAATCTTAACGGATGCAGCGGGCATCTGCTGCTGCTCGTTGGCAATTATATAATACTGCCACGCCGACACCTTATAACTGTAGCCGAGCAGCCTACAAGAAGTAACAATTTTTACACGAACGTACTCACTAACCTTAGTTGTCACCAGCTACCAGGCTTGCGCCTTCGTACTGGAGGTGATGTCTGAAGAAAAAAACCCTAGTATTTGCCTTCGTTGCGATTCAACAGCATTTACCAGGGCATTTATCTCAGCTTTCGACCATTTAGGAGCTCTTTTTTTAATTGCTTTTAATTTTTCCATCTTTTGTTTCCTTAACGGTACCAAAACCAAGTCCAAATCAAAACAAAGAAACTCAAAGATTATGTTTTTCTTTCCGCGTCCACGTGCAGCGTGTCCAAAGTACTGAAGAATCCAGGACGCATATTGCTTTTTTCTCAACTTTTTGACGCAAACTATGGGGCGCCGTTTGGAAAAAAACTATTCGTTTTGTGAACCATGTTTTTTGAGCTTATTTAGACCATAGTTTGTCCGATATGTATATTGGAAATATCCTACTTATATATCGGACAAAATGTACTCTAAGTCGGACCAAAATACACGCGCAAAATAAGTCGGACAAAATCGTTTTTTTCCAAACGGCGCGTCACACGCTTTTTGGAAAAAAAACGACTTTGTGACCCCTGTTTTTCGAGCTTATTTGGACTATAATTAGTCCGATATATATACATCGGAAATATCCGACTTATATATCGGACAAATTGTGCTCTAAGTCGGACCAAAAAACACACACGAAACAAGTCGGATATTTCCGACTTATATATCGGACAAATTCGCCGTTTGGAAAAAAACTACACGTTTTGTGAACCATGTTTTTTGAGCTTGTTTAGACTCAAAAAGCATGGTTCACAAAACGTATAGTTTTTTCCAGATGGCGCCCCATATATATCGGACAAATTATGGTTTAAATAAGCTCAAAAAGCATGGTTCACAAAACGTGTAGTTTTTTTCCAAACGGCGAATTTGTTCGATATATAAGTCGGAAATATCCGACTTGTTTTGTGTGTGTTTTTTGGTCCGACTTAGAGCACAATTTGGTTCACAAAACGTGTAGTTTTTTTCCAAACGGCGAATTTTTCAAACGGCGAATCGTTTTTTTTCCAAAAAGCGTGTGACGCGCCGTTTGGAAAAAAACGATTTTGTCCGACTTATTTTGCGCGAGTATTTTGGTCCGACTTAGAGTACATTTTGTCCGATATATAAGTAGGATATTTCCAATACACATATCGGACAAACTATGGTCTAAATAAGCTCAAAAAACATGGTTCACAAAACGAATAGTTTTTTTCCAAACGGCGCCCCATAGCAAACTCTCACTTTTGCGTCAAATATTAAGAGGCGATTAAGAGAAATACTCATGATATCAAAACACCCTCGCTCGTAATTCCCTCGCTGTTTGTCCTTGCACATACCGAGAAGCTGTAACGAGCGAGAAAAAAGTCGTGATCCCGCCCCAGGTTCCTCTGCGTAGTAGCCATTGGGCCATGGCCCCCCCTTTTTGACTACGCCTTTTCGTAAAAAAGAACAAAGTTAATGGTGCCAAGTGACTGAAATATGCCAGACTCTTTTGATGGTTTCTGTAGCTTATGGCCAGGAGCGGATTTAGGGGTTAGGATGGGGGGTATGCATACCCTCACCAGCCTTTTTCAAAAATGTTTTCGATGAATACAACTTTTCCATAATTTCGAACCTCTTCGATAGGTAAGCGTAACGCCTTAAGCACGCATAATCGAAAATGTGCGAACAAAATGCGTCGTATTTGGTGAAACACACAGAATTAGGGTCAAAACTTTTAAACAAAATTTGCGAGAAAGCTATTCAAAAAGCACTAAAATAGCCATTACAGCACGTAAATTTTCAAAATTTTTTCGGGGGAGCATGCCCCCAGACCCCCCTAAGAGCCTTTCTTGCTTCTCAATCAGTTTCAACTTTGTTCTGCCGAAAAAAAATACGCTTGAAAAAAATGTAGAAATTATGGCCCCCCCTTTTAAAATTTCTCGCTACGCCACTGCCTCCGCGGAGTTCCAACTTCCAACCGCATTTTTTTGCTCTGGGGCAAAACCAGGGTCGCGCGTTTATCACCATCATTGTTATACTATATTAGAGCTATTTTCGACTCGTAATATAAAGTTTTTGTTGTATCTAATATTTCGCAATTTTTTAGAAAAATTTGCAAATTTTTTACGAAGTTACAGAGGGGGCCGGCTCCCTCTGTGCCCCCCCCCCGTAGCTACGGGCCTGTCGTGAATGTATGCTGCAACTCCGCCCGAGTTAGTGATCGAGTTGACGTGAACAAAGCTGTACTTTGGTAGAAATAAATTGGCTAAGGTTTGGTTTTTGATGCGCGCTTCCGATACAAATATTATGTGAGGAGTGAAGTGTAAAGATACTATTAATTCGTGCAATGAGTCGAAATTTTTGTGAAGGGATCGAATGTTTACGTGCAAAAGTATCAAGGTGTCGTCGATTGCATTGTCCCAGGTGAAAGCATCAACTTTGAAATAATTACAATCACTAATATTTTCATTGAATTTGGTAAACATGCTGTCGCTCACTTCTTCCGCAGTGCAATATTTGTTAAAAAACTGAGTGGCAGCCAGACTCGACCGAAATAGGTCAGGGTATTCCCCTTCACTGAAAGAGTCTCGCGCCATAAGCAATTAGGGACCGTCACTGAGCAGTCAACAAAATAATAAGTTCTTCGCAATTCATATTACATCAACAACAAATAATGTAAAAAGAAAAAATTACATTGTAGTGCATAATTATGAGTTTACAGTTGCCTATCTTAGCTTTACGGATGAACATATAAGGAAATAATGGTATCGTGGAGATGCTACAAGCTAACGTTTAGCATAACAACGCCGTTCAATACACAGATTCGGCAAATCGCTACCTCGTAGACCATTTTTAAATAAACTTTGATTTAGTTAGGCAGTCCCTATAAATTACTATTTTGAAAATACATGTTGTTGCTGATTAGGATATGACAGCCAGAGGCACTAGTTGCCAGAGCCGTAGCAGCCGCCCCCCAAACCCCCCAATTGGGGGGGGGGCCACTGCCAAAAGGGACCCCAAATTGTCTTGAAGAAACCAAAGTTGCATCAATTCAAAAACAAAGTTTTGCTTTGCGAATCGCGTTGAATGGGATTTTTTGCGCTCAGATTCTATATATTTCAATTTTAAAATTGTTCGCTATCGTTTTCTTTCAAATAGCGTCATAAACTGCGTAATGATGTCATAAACAATACACTGTGTGTAAGAGTGCGCGTAAGATTTGAAAAAGGAGGCCGGTGCAGAGTTGGATGCAATCATTTTTCAAAGTTTAAATTCAAATTCATTCCTTTGAAAAAATTGAATTCAAATTCATTAACACCTTGCGAGCAGATTTAAAATTTTATCTGTTTATTTTTTATTTATTCGCAATTTTATTCTACTATCACGAAAAAGCGACGGGGCGCTATACGAGCTCGCTTAGGAGTTGCCGACCATCGGTCTATCACACTTAGATGGGGTAATCCCGTTTAGTGCCTTTCCCAACAGCACAACAAGCAAACTTGCCGGCTTGTTTCGCACTATCCATTATGCTAAACGTCAACCAAAAAAGCTGTGAATACCAATTTTCAAGTCATTGGTTTGACCGGACTCGGAATTGAACCCCAGAGTCCACCAATCTAGAAGCAGATGCTCTATCCACTCGGCCATCCGATCGGGAAATTAAATTCAATCCTACCCTATTTCTGTGTCAGCAACCATAATCTGACACCCAATACAAAAGTCCATTGAAAAAGGATTTGCTAGTTTGAAAACGTGTGCTTTTGAAATAGCGCAGGAATTGGACATTGGTCCGGTCTTCCTCAATCAAAAAGTAAAAAAAAAAGAGAATGAAAATAGAAAAAGAGAATGTTTAGTTACGACGCAAATCTATATCGCACAGTTTCTGAGGAAGAGATTCAAAGCAAACTTTTTAAAACAACTGGTGGACCAGGCTATTATGTCGATACTAGAAAGTTTTAAGCTGACATGTGATGTCGCTTCTGTCATTGCATTGCTGTTTACACCCAGCAGCTTCGTGCATGAACAGCCATTGTCAGCAATATGATCTGGCAATACCGCACGCAGGTTCAGATTCTTTGCGACGGGTTCGATTCACGGCTGGAGTCTATTGCATTTGATATTTATATCAGATGGTTGCTGATTAGAACGCACAAGCTCGTTTGGCAGTCTCCCTTCAATACCGTTGAACTTTTAATTCAATTGTAATACCTGTAAGTGCTCGCTTGCCTTGCTTCTCGAGTTTACAAAATGCGTTGTTACTATTACCAGTGCTGAACAAAGCTTCAGAAAACTGAAACTTATTAAAACGTTTATTACATCTAATATGGCAAACAGCAGACTATCTTTTTTCTTTCCATTTGTTGGCATTTTTATCCACCTACCACAGAAAGCAATGGGGCGCTACACGAGCTCCCTTAGGAGTTGCCGGCCATCTGTCTACCTACCGCACTTAGATGGGGGAATCTCGTTAAGTGTTTTTCCCAATGGCACAAGCAAACTTGACGGCTTTCTTAACACTATCCCTTTAATGCTGAATGTCTAGTAGGAAAGCTGTGAATACCAATTTTTAAGTCATTGGTTTGACTTGACTAGTGATCAAACCCTCAGTCTATTCACTCCTTCAGGCTCAGAAGCACACGCTCTATCCACTCGGCCTTCCGATTGGTTCTTCGCTGGCCATGATGTCAATCGAAAGTTAATGCGCCCGATCTCCAGATTATGATGATGTCAAAAGAGCATCTGTGTACGAAAAAGTGCGCTCTAGCTAGACCGGAGGTTTTCAACCTATTAGCCATGGCCCAACAGAGGGCCACAGCATGGTTTTCAGTGGGCCACAGAGCTTGACTAGAAAGCGACATCAGCATTCCCTAATCATGCCATCACATTGACTTTGTACCTTTTAGCAAAAGTTATTGGGCCACCATCGTATTTTATCATTTTAGTGGGCCATGAGCAAAAAAAGGTAGAAAAACCCTGAGTTAGACGATTTTAATGGAAAATGAATTGGGTGTAACAAACTTGTCTTAAAATTACACCTTTAATTTTTACACAGTGATAACGCGTTATGTTTTAATTTTACCACAGTATGCGCATTGTGGTGAGAAACTGAGTTGTTATCCCTGGAAAAACCTAAAACAATTCATATCGAAAGCTAAGTATTGGGGCCCTTGAAAGCTTTTTTTGGGGGGGGCCCAAAGTTTAGCTGCTACGGCACTGCTAGTTGCAGCATACTAACTAATACATACAAAGATGGAGTCCGTAGAATATGTCTGAAATACAAAGGCCTAAGCCTAAATGCACTTACTGAATATTATTGAAGGCATTCGATACGTAACTAATGGTTCAATACCAATGTTTCATCGTCCACATATAGGCAGTATTCGCCCTTTACCACACGCCACACAGTTTTTTTGTTATCATTTCTGACTTGTTTGAACCACGAAAGTAAACGTTTTTCTGACGTCAATAGGCTTCAGGCAAATGGTCACTGACGTACACACTAGAACGATTGTCTGCACGTCGAGCTTCATTGTAAGCTTTCAGCCTCCCCGCTGCCTTAAAAATCCTGTTTTTGTCAGCTGACGTGGCAAGTTTCGCAATTATCGGTCAACAGACCTTTGACCCTTGCCGACTCACAGGATGCTGCGGTAATCGGTGTAGGTCAATTGGTTGTGGAACCAACGGTTTCGAAATGTTTAAACCTTCTTGTAAAAACTCGTAGAATTTTTTACTGGTTTGTTCTCGCGTTTCCCAGGCTGAGTCTTCTTCTATACCATGAATGAGAACATTCATTTGTTCATTGTATGCTTCCTGAGCAATCGCTTGTTGGAGTTCGAGTTTGTTTCACGCAGTAGCACGATACTAAGTCTCAGAGGTGGGCATTTTTTAAAAATTGGTTGAAGCGCAGCGCAACAAAGCGCAAAAATTCTGTTAAGTCATGAAACGCAACGCAACTAGCGCAACCTAATTTTTAAATTGGCTGAAGCGCAACGCAACTTTCGCAATCAATTATTTTTTCGCTTTAAAGCGCAACGCAACTTCCGCAATCAATAATTTTTTTGCATTAAAGCGCAACGCAACTTCCGCAATGAGGTTTATGCAAAAGAAATAGCGCAACGCAACTTTCGCAATGAAAAATTTAATAAAGCGCAACGAGTAGATGTATAAGCATTGCATTTTTTTCTCGAGTTATTTTTATAGGTGCTTTTAACAGCACGCAGCTGTCAACAACGCGACAACGATTTTAATGCAAGTGACTGTAACAGGATTTTGCGTGGTCAATAAACAGGAAAATTAAATAAGAAGCGAAAAAAGATGCGTTGCTGATGATTGCTTTCTTCATCTTCATCCTCTTATCACGAGAAAGCGAAGGAGGCGCTGCTTAGGACGAATCCAGACTCGCTTAGGAGTTGTCTTTGTTTCCGAGTTTTCCGGTTGAATTTTCTTCTGACTTATTTAATTTGCCGCTTGCCAGATTTCACCAAGCAGAGATAATCAACGTGAAGCATCTTATCCAAGGACGCAACAACGAGACTAGGTTGGTAGTTGAACCATCAACCTTGCGATCATGGTCGTCGTAAAAACGACGCTCCAAACCACTGCGCCACGTTGCATTGTCGCGTGCCGTTAAAAGCACCTCATCGCGGTAAATCATAATTTGCATATGCGGCGAAGTTCTCCACAACAAGTAAATGCGATTTATTCAACCCTCAATGATCTCTTTAAGCACTTGCAATTATTTTAAAAAGCAAAAGACTTTAGTGTACCACATTTCTGATGAGCTGAAAATTTCTGCTACAATAAATTGACCTTTAGGCCTATTATACGCATCAAGAAATAAACTGCTATTCTATTAAAAACAGTTACAAAAAACTGCTTACTCCAGCACAATTGCGCTTTAAGTAATCCGACAAAGCACAACGCAGTATTTCAACTTCCGACAGTGCGCAACGCAACAAAGCGCAAGCAACCAGATTCTTTTCAGTTCGCAGCGCAATAATGCGCACACTATTATGTATTTTTTCAGTTCGCAACGCAATAAAGCGCAAGGATTTATTTTCCTTGAAGCGCAGCGCAACTTGCGCAATGGCTAAAAATAATTTGTTAAAGCGCTTCGCAACTTCCGTACGTGCGGAAGTTGCGCAACTAGCGCTTTGCGCTTCAAATTGCGGAATGCCCACCTCTGCTAAGTCTCGATCACACCGATGTAAGAGCCAGAAAAAAGAGAATGGTATATTTTAAGCAAGCACACGAATTTATATTGCTAGCAAAAAAAAAAACGGAATACAGTACCAGCATTGCCACGTTGGATTGCTGGAAATCACACCTTCTATTTCGGAAAAACCTGCCTGTTCCAGGACGGAGGAGAAGATGATAAACAAATAACGAAAAACGTGTGAAAAGATTGGAAAAAGATAAAAAATCGCACTATCGATGAAACATGTTAAGAAACAGCCAGATTTCGTATGGGAAATAGATTGTACGACGTCCAGCAACGTCCAACGAGCACATAATCGCCACACGCTTCTTTTTGAAAGTTAAGCGAAAGTGATTTAATTTCATTAAAATCTTTTAGATGCGCTTCAAATTCGTCTTGTGGAAGTTTAGAATGAACCAGACTTTCCAAATCACTGTTTCTCCCTTCTAATTCATCTATTCTGCTTTCGTTTTGGTCCATTTTGATTTCAGCCAAATCTAGCCTTTCATTAATTTTGTCAAGTTTTTGGTCAACACTGTTAATTCTGTTTGATAGATCAGCTACATTTTTTATCAACTGATCTAACTTCTTTTCTATCGAGCTCATTTTAAAGAAAACCAATTTTGATCGGCTAATGTACAGAATTACACTACCTACTAGTTACTAACGGTAAATCGTTGACTGCTCAGACCACGCGCGAATTCAACAGTTTTTTTCGGGGGGGGGGGGGGGGGGGCAGAAAATTTAATGTGTTAAAGGCTTTTCACGGAGCTGAAGGAAAAAGTTTATGATTAAAGTACGCTATCTAGCAGTGGCGTACGCAGAATTTTTCGATGGAGGGTATTTCAGTGACGTCACATAGTGATGACGTAAAGATGCTACCATTACGGTAATTCAGAGGTACAGTATTAAAGTGCATTATCGGATTGTAATGTTTCTAGTCAAAATTATTACGCAATTGCAGTTAACCTTGATTAAGCTATATAATGCCACAACTAAGGAAACAACCAAGATGTTTCATTCATACTTTTGATTGATGCTTTGCGCTTCACTGAAGGAGAGAAAAGGTTTCATAGAAACTCAAGCTATCAAGCCGTGGTTAAAATTTTACTGCAAAATTTTAGTTTACCTCATTTTTGGGCCATAGGAAGGTTAACTGACTAAAGCAGGCCAGCTTTTGCAACGTCATAAACAGGTTGTAGCCATGGGGATAAAACAGTTAATTGCTTTCCTCCAAAAATTTGTTTCAAAAACCAACCTCGATATAAGCAACGCATATAAGCCTTGATATAAACATTTAACATGTGCTCATTATAAAAAGGGGAAGTTTCTTCCATAGCTGTCTGGAAAAGTGAAGATAGTGGAGCATGAGAAAACACTGCCCTTCCTACAGAAACATTTTTAAGCTAAAATGAATTGCGCGCGAGAGGAATCCCTGATCAAGCGATTAAAGTCAAAAATAGCGTCGGTATTGTCCAAAGCATTTTTCACCCAAATCACAGCGTCGTTATCATCAGATGCTCTCGAACACATAATCGGGATGTCTGAAAAACGGAGCACTCCAGCTCCTGAGACAGTTGCGGTAAGTAAAAACAATTTTGTCTCCCCCCCCTGTTTCGCCCCTGGGCCTCTTCAAATCTTTTGTAGGTCTGATCTTCCTTGGCAGTATTTATATTTTATTCTTAGCACTACGTCAGTGTCAATTTAGTTTTTTATATTTTAATAATTTTTCAACAAACCGGCCGGTTATTGCGCAGTTGTCAAAGATGTCGCTATCGATGCGGAAAGTTTGAGGTTCAATTCCCAAGCGGGTCAAATCGGACGCATTGCAGCCAACGGCTCGCCACCGCTGCGACGTTTCTTGGCAGCTGCGTTGTTCTGGCGCTAAGCCGCCGAGTCGGGCCCCGCCACTCGTTATCATGCTTCGGTACTACAGCGAGTGTAACTAAACGAGTTAGTTGTAATGAAGATATGATTCAATTTTTTGAAACAATTTTTGTACGCAGCCATAGTCACTGCAGATACATCGCATTGAAGGAAACTCCTACTTATTAAGTGCTTCGCAGTATCATCTATGACTGTTGTGTTTCTGCAACCACGCTATTTTTTATGCTAAGCAATTATATTGTATATTGTTTTACTTATTCTCAAAGAATCGATCCCACCCGCTCACATCGTCTTCATCTGGTTCCCCGTCTTGCAATCGTAATCAAGCGCTTACAACTGTTGTTTTTTCTCCCCCTCACCATCGCTGCTTTGTATTTTACAGCATTGCAAAGTTTGATGCACTCAGATGCAATGTTCTTATACGCTATCGCGTAAATCAACCTTGAGTTTCGCCCTGAAAGTCTACATTGTTTTACCATTTTGCCGTTTCAATCTTTGATGTTTTATTGTTTTAGATTTTACCATTTATAGTTTTTAGCGTCTCCCCTGAAGAGTCTCACGGCGAAACAGCCTGTTGGGGGTTTTTAATTTTTAATTTCATTTGGTGACCGATTTTCTGTTTTACTTATTCAAATAGAATTACACATACGAAATATGAAAAATACAAAAATGATTAAAGTAGCAACTAGGAGGGTTAAGCTACGATATTAACTTAAAACATTTCACATACACTCAATACGCTTGTGCTCAATCAACTACGTAATGCCTCCATGCTACCATTTACATTACGAGAAAAGCGATGACATGTGGATCATTTAACGAGCGCCTGGGGAATCGTGTAAACTCGAAAGTCTCGTAAAAAGCATTAATGATAGCAATCCATCACAACAGTAGCATGAGGTCAATTAAAAACACTTTTGTAGACTTACACAGCAATTACAAATAATAGCAAAAGCTCATAGCTTTAATATACAGGTTATGTACACAACAATGACAAAAATGCAGTTCAAGCAAAACACATCAGAAAAGTTGGACTACCGGTATTGTTGCATCGCATCGTAATGAAAGTTTCTCGAGATTAAATTAGAAAGTTGGACAGAACAGAAAACACATGATAGCAATAGCGACAAGCTCTGCACGAAGAAAAGTCGGTTCGTTTCAAAAAAGAAAGGTTTCATTTTTTCTGCAATCGTCAAGGGGGTGAGTGTTGACTGTGGGTGTTGGCTGTTGACAGCAAGTGTAGTCCATGCCAACAGTTCAATTTCATTAGTTTGTTTGTATATCGTTTTTTATTGTTTTATTTTCTTATTTTAAGCCACATAATTGCATCTTGGGTTTTTGTGTAAGTGAAGTATATGCATCATAGAAGATGACCTAGCTGAGTGTCGAACCCGCAAAACCAGTTCCGTAGTCCTACGCACTTACCACTCGGCCAACTCCATGTGCTTTTTTTATATCTTGGACTAATTTTCGCCTGAGGAAGTGAGTACTGCTCTCTATTGGTTAACGCATGCTAGTTACAGAAAATAAGGTAGGACCCTAATTGGCAGAAATAAGACTTGTCGGTTCTAAACACTCGGCTTATAGTATCGTATTACAAGCAGGCTACTGAGCTGAACTACAGTTCCTAGATTTTCAAAGCATAATGGCATATCAGTAAGCTACTTCAATATCTTACCTTACAACTTAAGCAAACTCTTTTTCTGTATTATGCTTTTCCGCAATACTGCTTTAATACAATAGCCTACACTGATTCACCGAATATGCAATCCAACTAATCTTTTCATCATGAATTTATTTCTGACTTTTATATGGATTATGATGTAGGCCTAACCAGTAACAATAGCTGCAGCCTAGCCGTTTATAAGAAAGAACTTTGATGACAAAAAACGCTGCTACTCAAACGACCTTCCTGAATCGTAGTTTAGAGTATTTCAAAATTTAATACCAATTATGACATTTGCTAACAAGTAAAAATTTATAAAAATTTAGGAAATTTCGGGGGGGCCCCGAGCCCCCTGCCCCCCCCCATAAATCCGCGCATGGCTCAGACAACTACTCACAGCTCGGCACGTCCGCTCGCCAAATGCATCTGGCGAAGCACTCAGAAGTAGGGTCAAAAAATTTAAACACAATATGCCTGAAAGTTATTTAAAAAGCACAAAAATAACCATTACGGCACGTGATTTTTCAAAAAATTTCCGGAAGAGCATACCCCCGAACCCCCTAAAACTTTTTTTGTTTCTCAATCAACTTCAAATTAGTTTTGCCGAAAACAATACGCTGGAAATGCTTCCGCCATCGCTGGTGTGGAAGAGCTAAAGCTTCCCCTGAATTTAGCCCCCCCCAGCTATGCAACCGACGAAAACGATGGTGCAACAGTTTGCAAGCACTAAGTTTATTCAAGTTTACAGCAGGTAGTTGGCACACCAATGGAAAAGCTGTAGTCCCCCCATCCCCTAGCTACGCTACTGGGTTACCGAGATATGTAACCTACTTCCAGGCGCCCACAATCGCGATTACATTGGGGGGTTGCCGGCTGGAAAATCGAGGCAATTAATCAATCTATTTTTATTTACCAAAAGCACATAACAAAGCACTAGTGGAAGGACACAGCGCAAGACCTTACGGTCATCTAAGGCTACTGTACCTCTAGCCAGAACTTCACTAACACAAGGTAAAAAAATTAAAAATAAACGAAAAAGGCATATACTACACAAACAAGGGTACCATACCAACTCTTGCTTGGCGGTAACTTAACATTTAATTTGAACAAGAGAGGTGTATGAACTGCCGTACATATCAAACTATCACCAGAAAACACAGAAACATGAAACATTCTTCCTTCCGCTGCAGCAACGGAAACACGACACAAAACACATAAAATCACAAAAAGTTATTTGCAAACTTTGCAGAAAACCAATGTAGCAAAGCCTGACAGTAAAAATTTACGGAAAACCAAACTGGCAAAGCCTGACAGTACATACAGGAAAAAAAAAGTGGCCTTGTACGTCTGTACCAAAAATCACGAGTCCTTATATAGGGTTGAAACCGAAGATTTGTAACGTCGCTTAAAGGTTGAAAACGAGCAGATTTTTTTTTCATCTGATATTGACTCCCATACTTTTAAGCAAATATGATGCAATCTTTTTCTCCCGAACTCACTATTAATCGGGCGATAATAAAAATACACCTGCAGTCTTTTGTCTGGTATTATAATTATGAATTGATTCCAATTTGATAAAATAATTGTCAAATGGTGACGGTAGCATATGATTTTCATACTTCTACATGAACTTGGCAAACTCCATGTTAATCATGTCCTTTAATTTGAGTGCTTGAAATTTTGAAAATAAAAGGTTGGCATAAGATTTACGAGGTTGAAATAAACAAGCTCTGATAAATTTGTTTTGTAAGAGTTCTATTTCACGCAATAAAAAATTGGAGGCTCTTCCCCAGTTAATTAAAGAGTACAAAATATTTGAGTGAAACATTGAATAATATACAATCCGACAGGTAGATAAAGGAACCTTAGTTTAAAAATTAATCCACATGTTTTTGAAAGTTTTTTCTTAGGTTTTCTACATGAAATTCCCAGGAAAGTTTCTCATCTAACTGCACTCCAAGATATCTAATGCTTTCTGTTCGTTAAATTTTTTCATTATTTATAGTCAAATCAAATGATGACGAGTCTGTTGGTTTTCTACTAACAATCATGTATTTACATTTATCGTAATTTAATGTTAGTTTGTTCATTTTCATCCAGTTATCGATTATTTTAATTTCTTCATTTACCAGTTTTTGTAGAAATTCTGGTTGTTGGTGAGAAAGATGCAAATTTGCATCGTCAGCAAACAAAGTGATTTTAAACTTAGAAGCATTAGGCAGGTCATTTACATACAATAAAAATAGAGGCAATTAAAAAAAACAGAGGCAAATAATAAAAACAGAAGCAATTTACATACAGAGGCAATCCCCCAAAACAAATTTTATACGAGTGTTAGACAGTGATGGGATTCAGGGGGTTCGCGCGAACCCGTTCTTGGAATGTCAGGATTTTTATTTTTTATTATTTATTTAGTTGCATATTTATCCTCCTATTACGAGAAAGCGATCAAAGCACTATACGAGCTCGCTTAGGAGTTGCCAACCATTTGTCTACCACACCGAAATGGGGGAATCCCGCTAAGTGCCTTTCCCAACGGCACAACAAGTAGGCTAAACTTGCCGGCTTGTTCTTCACACTGTCCCTTTAATGCTGAGCGTCAAACAGGGAAGCTGTGAATACCAATTTTAAAGTCATTGGTTTGACCCGGCTCGGAATCAAACCCGAGTCTACAGCTGCAGAGACAGAAGCTCTATACCACTCGGCCATCTGAGCTGTTATACCACTCGGCCATCTGAGCTGCTAAATAATCAGCGAACCCGTTCTTGCTTTTTTTTACAGACATTAGACCTTTCTGAGGGAACCTGTTGTTAGTAAGTACGATACAAAACAGAACCTGTTCTTAAAATTTTGAATCCCATCACTGGTGTTAGACCATATATGTCGGGACTTGTGAACTACACTTTTTCAATTTCCAAAGAAAAGTTTTTCACTCCACCCTAATCGTCAATCAGCAGTGCTTTAACGAAGTCGAAGTGGCGTGAGTTTACATTAAGTTTTCACATTGTAGTCGAATCGCCACGTCCTTGTTATTAGTTTAGTAGTTTTGATTTTTATCTCGGCATCATCGGTGCATGACTGCATGAGCACAGCATGTGACTAGTGATTACTGCTTTCAGTGTTTTGTTGCTGTACAGCATGAGCACGGTGCGGTGTCGGATGAATTGGAAGTTACCGCAACCACTTTTGTGAGTTTCGTAAGCCTGTCCGAGAACAAAAATGTTGTAATGTTTGCAGGTCAGTGATTTAATATGTTGATTTGTTGTTTGGCTTTCAATTGAAACCACGGTCTTTAGAATTTGCTATGCTTTTTCATTCTGACCTATAGGCCTACCATAATATACGCTGGTAACGTCTAGTATCAGCCCTGAGGTTCAGTTAGGGTTAAGTTTGGTTAGAATATAGTTTTGTTAGGGTTAAATTTAGTTAGGATTAAATTTAGTTAAAGTTCAATTTAATGCAACCTTAACCAAACCTAATCCTAACCAAACGTAACCCCAACCAAACTTTGATGCTGATGCTAGGCGTTACCCATACCGTATAGGCCTACCGGTATCAGTTATTCACGGTCTGTTATTTTTTGGCGGTTTTGCTTTTGCTGTTACCAGTCTTGCGTATCTGCAGTGTTTGACCTGCCATTTCCAGTCATGCATTTGCACACTATGCAGGATTTGAGGATTGATGTACTGCAGGCATGATAGACCTAGAAACTATTTTGCCGTTGGCAGCAAAATGTACACTACTTCACTTGTTTATTTTTAGAAGTGTCTTGACAGTAAAGGACCAGCAAACCTGTGATAGAAACACACACTAAACAAGCAGTACGGTGCAGCAGCGTGTTGGTAGTAGAAACCAGTCCCATGTGACAGTGATGTTATGGTACCGGTACCAGTACCTATGCTCTGATACCATATAGGCCAGGCCTGCCTAACCTTTTTGGTGTTGTGGGCCACTTTCGCATGAGGAAATTTATTGCTAGGCCTAGCCGTTAATGTTTTTACTGCACTTAAATACCAATTAAGATGTGCTTTGAGTAAGAATTTAAGCAATAATTTCTTGCCCTCTGCTACTGGTAATAAACAATTGGGAGTGTCTATTTCACTGGAATTCGGCTCCCCTACTTTAATTTTCAAATTTTGGGAACCGTTTCTGGCTACCAAACCATGCTTTTCACACTAGAGGAACCGGAAAAAGGTTACCGGAATTTGAAAATCAAAGTACAGTTCCCAATATTTGAAGATCAAAGCAGAAGAATCAAAAGCTTGCTTAAATTATCGTAGTTTAAAAATCAAAGCAGGGGAACCAAAGTCATAGTTATGTTCAGGGTTCGAGTTGAAGGTTAGGTTAAGGCCCTAACCTCTACTAATAACTCACTAGCGCCCCTAGCGGTCCTTAAGGCTAAATTCAAACAAGCTCCAAAAGTTGGTACGTACCACAAAAGTTAATTTGGTTTGTAGTTTAGAAATCTAGAGGGGTGATTAGCCATTCAAGGTCAGGCATTCTGAAGAATGAGTGTACCTTGTACCAGGGTGCGGCTGATGTACTGCACTTTGTGGTAAAGGTTTCAGGTAGCTGTAGA
Organism: Trididemnum miniatum; assembly: GCA_964006365.1. Lineage (NCBI taxonomy): Eukaryota > Metazoa > Chordata > Ascidiacea > Aplousobranchia > Didemnidae > Trididemnum > Trididemnum miniatum. The sequence continues at coordinate 34,172,497 of OZ023231.1, read as the reverse complement.
AATGGTTCTGCTACTCAACTACTGCAAAACTCAAACTACGAAAACCAAAAGTTATGCCCAAGTATGGCAAAATTTGCGGTTCTCGTAGTTTGAAAATCGTAGTTGCGTAACCATTCTTCAGTGAAATAGAAGCTTCCTAAACAATCTCTTGTCCTGTGATATTGTCATACTTAGCTTCATGTCGACTTTCATGATGGAATTTGAGGTTGTATTTCTTCAAGACAGATATCGCGTCTTGACAGACCAGGCATAAGGCTTCCCATTACTTTCCATAAACAAAAATTGCATAGTCCAGACCTTAGCTCATTAAAAACTTTGTTTTCGTTTCAGTATTCACGTTTTTGGCTTATGGGTTTGCTCATTTTTGCTAAACCACTCATTCAATTCTGCTACTACTCGTACAGTACTGCTGTAAAACCTATTTATCTACTGCTCTATTCACTAACACTAGCAGGTGGCAGTAACTGCCAGCAGAATCTGATAACTTACCGGTAACCATAGACAATTAAGCTCTTGTGACACAATAATCTTTCAGATTTGATAAATTTAATGCGATACCCGAAGTGATAATGATTGATATAGGTCGTACACTGATACAGTTTAAGTTGTACACTGATACAGTACAGAAACAAACAAAGCAGTCTGGTGCAGCAGAGTTTTGATTATGGAAGCTGAGCTGGTGTTATAGACACTGCCATTATTTTTTGACCTGCCCAGTGCCAGTACCAATGCGATATGCCACTTGTCTGTTACAGTATTTTTCGTGGTTTTATTTTTAAAAGCTGTATTTTCAGCTTTAATGACTAGCACATAGCAGTTGGCTTTTGGTTGATTGGTTTTGTTTTTCTAAATGTGCTGTTGGTACCTGATTATGGCAATGTCAAAATATAGAGTTACCACACTTGTTATCTGTATTTGCTAGACACTAAAAATTCTTCTCTTTCCGTTATGGCCTGTACGGCATCAGAACATCAACTTAGGTACCAGTATGGCACTTGTACTGGGTAGGACGTAGGATCACCCAACAAGTGCATTGTGCATGTTCATTGTTCAGGCCTCTGTTAACCTTGGATGTGATTCGATTACAGCATTGTTAATGTGTAACCAAATTTCAAATCCCCACTGTACAGTTAGTTACGTGAAAAACACTAGTCTAGTTCAGTGGTATTCAGGAGTAGGAGTAAGTAATTTTGTAATTAGTCTGAAATGATACTGGTAGTCTCTGATATTAGCTGGTTAGTTCAGTTGTACTGTGACAAATTTTTCTGGAATTCTAGTGTACAGTAGGCTATAAATTGTATTTATGGTGTACATGCTATCAACGTAGTAGCCTTTGCCCTAAAATCACCACCTCTGTGACTGTGTGTACTGGTACTGACTCGGTGACTAGCACTGTACTGGCATGGCAGCTAACGTCAGGTTAAAATATACAATAATGTTTAGGCAGGCTTAGGGAGAAAGCCTACAGTTGAAAATACTTATGTTTACATGTATGTTTTGTCTAAACAGCATCTTCATTACCCAGTATGGTTGTCCACAACTTTTAGGCACGGACCGTTAGTCACAATACAGTTAGTGGCGAGTGGTTAGGCGACACAGAGGAGAAATGTTATAGAGGTGGTCAGTCGCCGGCAACCCTGTGTCCAATTTGAATTGCCCAGGAATAAAACCATAGACCTCCCATACCAAAGGCAATGCTAACACGGAAAAAATTTGAAGCTTAATACATTGAAGTGACAAATGATTATGCTCAGCAATACCATATTTGTCATTATGTAGGTTGTAAGAAGTGTTCTCCAGTAACTACGTGTTTTACATTACTAACAGTTTTTATAACGCAATTTTTCTGTGAATGCTTTTACGCATTTGACAGTTCATTTATTATCTGCAGTACAATTACATGCATCCAAATCAACATAAATGAAAAGATGATTGTTAATTACGAATCTCAGAGTATGAATTGACGCATTGATCTCACTATCAAATACAAAAATTTCGGCTTTTAAGCTGTATATAGTAGCTATGAATGTAATTTTTACTTTAACAAGGATTGCCCTGCTTGCCAGATCAATACAGTATGACATCTATGACCAAGGAAAGGAAACGACTTTCTTTAAGTGTCAGGACTATTTGTTTTTACTTGGTTTGTTTCAAACTAAACCAATAAATTTCGAAACAAAATTTTCCCAAAAAACTGAAAAATTGCATGCGTCAAGTTTAGAACGTTGTGTGTAAAGATATAAATAGAGCTGGCGCCTAAACGTCCTGCTGACTAACTGCTTGCGACTAACTGTCTCACGACTATACATCCGCACCTAAAAGTCGTGATCCCTTACTTTTCTATGTAGTTTTGAACACTTAATGAATCTACACTTTTCCTTTTTTTGCTTCTTTTTGGTTCAATTCAAATGAGCTGTATCATTTGCTGAACAGTCAGTCAGTGGTTTTGTGATTGTAAATTGCAGTTACGAGCATGCGTTTGTTTGCTGCATGATAGCACCTGGTGTTCATAATTAATAGATAATTGTTTAATTTTTCAGTGTGGATATCATTGTCAAGTGTAAGTACCCAGTTAGAGTTGCTTAGGATATGCTAATATCCATATGCTGATGTCAGGTGCTCGGTTTTGTAATGTTACCATCGATTCAGGTAAGTACCAAAATTATTACTGATATTGTTTCAGTTTGATGTACTATAAAGTTGCGATTTACAGCACCCAAAAGATCTGGTGCATGGAATTTATTTACATTACTTTAAAAAGGAATTCATTTGCATTATATATGCTACTTAAAAAGCGAAAGTGGTGGAAAAAGAGCGGTAGTTGAAGTCTTGAAGAAGTCTATCATTTGTATTAGACCGACCCAAATTCAGCAAAGTTTTTAATTTCCTTCTGTATTGTGACTTTTCTGCTAGGATTTTTTGTGCTAAATTCAATACTGTGTTTTTACTTTATTTTTTTATTGGTGAAGAACTTAGGAGGTACTTGCAGCTGCGCAGCAACAACTTTTGATGAAAATAACGAAGATCATTTTTATCACATTTTTCTTATGAAGCTGGCGTTTATGTATTTAATCTTTGTAGAAACACTCTTTCAGCTGAGCAATTAAATTTTTTTTAAAATCCAGCAATCGGTTTCAAGAGTTATGGCTATTTACAATATATATTTTGCATCATGCATGGATGATTTTTTGTAATAACTTAACACATTGCCTTAGGAGTCATTCCATGTATAATCAACTAATTTTTTTTTAATTTGTCACCATCACCTCTTATATTTTGGTGATGAAAATATATGGAATAGAGCTTGAAGAAACTAGAAGAAGTTTTTGAAAAAATCTTGATGGGCTTCCGAGTTATTGCAATTTAAAATTTCAGTCACTTGAGGGAGTTTATGCTTGTGAGCACTGGTCACGCTTAGTGATTTTCTTGAATATCCTTATTTCTGGTGATGATGGAACAAATGTCAATTTTAACATTTTTGGGGTCCAGAAATTCATTTTTTCACATTGGAACTGTGTAAAAGATCTCCTTTATGGAGTAAATCAATGTTTTTTAACCAAAGTCAAAGGCTAAGTTTGCGACGCAATTAAAAAAATAGCAATCGTTTCTTGAAAATAATTTTTGCATTTTTGTGTGGTATAGATCACTTGTTTTCACATATCCAAAAATTAGCAACTTGTTTTTTGTGCTTTTGGAATAAATTTGATTTAAAATTCCAATTTTTTAATGATTCTCAGGTTGACAATTTTGCCATTTTTACCATTAAAAATATTACTGCATAAGCATCATCACTAAATTTTACTCTTAGTGACATCACAGAAGCATTTCAATTTGTTCATACAAATATTATAATCATTATGAGGTCACAGGAAGTTTTGTAATTTGAAGTGTTTTGGTTGCATAACTTGCCAAGAAAGTTTTCCTGCCAAAGATGCCTAGACTTGACATTTCAAGCATGCATGTTAGACATTCAGAACTTAGTAACCTGTAAAGGAAGGTAATAGTAAATTGTGATTGGTTCTAACAAATTCGTCAGGTTTTCAATTATTTTTTATTGTTTTGTTTAATTTTTATTTATTTTAAAACCCAGATCAGAAATGTTACATTATCTGCAGTGCATATGACGTTGGTTAAATTTCTCATCAATGTTCACATATTAATACCAATAATTTTATCGTAGATTTTGATATCAATAGATCAGTATCTTCGTTTATACCACAATATTGTACACAAGCATTCACTATTTTTCTAATTGTCCAAAAGAGAACGTTCAAGTTTCAGTGAATGACTATGTAGCATGTAACTATGAAGAACGTGGTGGGTTGGATTGATTTTGGAGGTTGACGTTACCCAGCAGTAGTGTTTCCTCCCGGGAAATCGGGACAAGAAATTTCCCAGGAAAATTGGGGTTTTAAGCTTACCATTTCCCGGGAAATTTATTTCGGGATCCCAGGAATTTTTTTACATTAGAATGATTTCAGTGTTACTAATATCTATCATTCCGACAGAAAAATGCGTTACTGCAAATCCAAAAAACTTTTTTTTGTTTACAAAAAATTATTTCTCAAAACTCGCAAAATTTTTTAAGCTGCGATCAAAACTTTTTCCTCAATTTGTCAAAAAAATGGAAAAACTGAAACTAACAACATAGCAAAATGCTAAGAAAGGAGATCTGAACTGCTAAAAATCAGAAAAAATGGCAAAACAATCAAGCTCGGAAAAGAAAAAGTTTTTGATAGTTTCTCGTTTCCCGGGAAGTTGAAAATCCAGGAAAAAGAGAAACCCTACCCAGCAAGATAATCCAGTAAAGTTTATGCACCTTTTAGGCCCTATTAAAACATTTTTTTGGCCTTTGAAGGAAGATTCATGCTGGTTTCCATTTCAGCAAATTTTGTGCAAAGTTTCTGCTCCTCACACTGCTACTGGAAGGTCTTACAACATCACATCAAATGATTTCCATGTGATTGTCAAGGCCTATGCTGTAGGGCATGGCTACTCAACTAGAATCGCAATTGGGCCAGTTAGACAATTTCAATGTTTGCAAAGGGCCAGATAATTTTTTTATATGCGATTTGTTTTCAGCATTTATACTTTTATAGTTTTTCCATTTTAAGCACTTTCTGAGTTAGGCAAAATATAAAGGTCCGTTTATACAGAGCGTGACCGCGACCGCAACCTCGATCGCGGCGTTCGCGGACAAATGGTCAAACTAAAATACTCGTAAACTAAAGTTGTTTATAAAGCACGCGACTGCTCACGCGACCAAAATTTTGGTTAATTTTACTTTGACCATTTGCCCGCGGTCGAGGACGTGGTCGCAGCCGCAGTCGCGCTCTGTACTATAAACAGACCTTTATATTATACCTCAATATTAACGAGTGTATAAAACGACTTCTTGTTTTCTTTGTTTATACGGATTCGGTAATATCACAGTTAGTTGCTTTTTCGAATGTTGGTATAATGTCATGGATTCAATCTTAACTAAATCGAAGAAACTGCGTTTCGACGAGAGTTTCATTAGTGGAGACAACGAAATAATGATACCGGTACAATGAAAAAGTTAAAAACAACAAAAGTTTTAATTAAAAAGCAACAGTCTAGTCTAGTGGGAAACATTGCACTTTTTCTGTTTCACCATCTCTCGAAACCTTGGCACCATTGGACTGAGAGCAAGTCGAAGACAGTGGTGCAGATTTTCGTTCGTCATGCAACTGCGGAACTTGTTCTTAACAAAATTCATTGTTGAGAAAGCGGACTCACAGCAGTAAGTGGAGCCAAACATTGTTAGAATGTGAACTGCTAATTGAAAGAGGGCAGGAAAATCAACATTTGATACTCTGCTTGCCCAAAAAAGTTCTGGTGTACAATCACGGAATGCATGCTTCAACGGAAAATTCTCTTGAAGATCAATCATTTCTAATTGAATTTTTGCAGCATCAGTCCACCTGAACGTGAGTTTTGCTTCCCTTGCAAACTCTGCGATATTTGTAAGATTAAAAGGGTCTTGTATGAACAGCAAAAGCTGTTCGCTTAGAAAGAAATCGTTGAAGCATTCCTTAAAGTTATCGATTAGCTTCTCAATAAATTGAACGTACTTTGTATCAGTAGGCCTATCGCCTTTACGCTGCTCCAAAAGTTTGGGAAAGTGGAGAAGATCACACCGAATATCCGTAGCAAAAAATTCCAATTTTTTTTGAAATGAACGAACTGTTGAAATTAAGTTGAAGACTGAGTGGTTTTTTCCTTGCAGCTTAACATTAAGATCGTTCAGATATAGCATTATGTCTACCAAAAATCCCGTAGTTTCCATTTTCACGTCATCTTCTAAAAAATTCAAAAACAACTTTGCCTTCACACTGTCTTGATCCTTCAGGAAAGTGTGTAGTTCCTTTTTAACGGCCCAAAACCTCTGCAAAACTCGTCCTTTACTTAGCCATCTTACGTTGTTGTGGAGAAGTAAATCGTCAAAACTTGCATCGACCTCAGCAAGAAAACTTGGAAGCAAACGATGTTGTAGAGCTGACTTTGACCGAAGGAAGTTTATAAGCTTCATTATAGTCTCCATAACTTCGTAAAACTCATCTCCCATACTCGCACACAATACGGATTGGTGAATTATGCAGTGATAATTTATCATATCGGGATTGTCTTCCTTCAATCGTGCTGTTAATCCTCGACCTCGACCGATCATAGATGGAGCTCCATCTGTAGTCACTGAAATGATGGACTTTGCATCAATACTTCTTGAGTTCAACGTAATTTTCAACGCTTCATAAATATCTTCTCCACGTGTTCTCTCTTTCAGATTAGCCACTCCCAACAAGTCTTGGCAAAACTTTTTAAGTCCGGCATTATAGTATCTTACAAATACCAGCACTTGAGCATTATCTGTTTTGTCAGTTGATTCATCAATGGCTAGAGAAATGCCGGGTGCATTTTGCAGCCCTTCATCGAGTTGCGACATAAGATCATAGGCCAATAACTCTGTTCTCCTCATTGATGTAGAATCAGATAATGGAATCTTCTTTATTTTTTCTTTTATTTCAGATTTCATTTTATCATCAAACAGCGTCTCAACAGTTTCAAGCATGCACTCTTTAACAATTTCTGAATCAGTAAAAGGCTTCTTGTGTTTTCCCAATATCCAAGCAATTCTCAAGGACCATTCTGTTGCTTTCTCTTGGACTGTCATGGAATTGCTTAAAATTGTGGCTGACCTCTCATACTGCAATTTGAGCCGATCTATTTTATTTTTCCTTTCTTCAGTTTTTTGTGGATACATCGATTCAAACTTTCTGTGCTTAGCGTCATAATGCCGTTTCAAGTTGCATATCTTCACTAAAGCAATACTTTCATTACAAATAAGGCAAAGCGGCTTCGAACCGGATGGTGGCAAAATAAAAGCGTATTGCTGTGTCCATTCTTCCTTAAATGACCTATTTTCCTCCTCATACTTTCTTTTCTTCGAAGATGCCATATTTCTTGCTTGCTAAAGTTAAATAAGATAGTATCTTTGTAATCACCTAAATTTCCTAAAACATGCAATAAAAGTAATTATTTTTAACTCTCAAAACAACGTAAAGCTAAAAAGCTGTATGGATTTCCCTGTGAAAACTACCAACCTTACTGCCTAAAAAATAAAATTGACCAAAGTTGACTGTACTCACGACTAAATTAAGAGTGCCTTACAATATCAGTTTCGACGCGCCGTAAAAACAAACTTTTGCTTAAAATCAAACGTTAATTATTGCGTAATAGTAGGCCTAATACATTGATCACACCGCGGAAAAGGTTACTGTAGGACGCGTAAAAGACTCGCGTATTTTTAAAGTTTATTCTGTGGTATTTATATTAAGTGTTATAATTTTGTCATTTGGAAAATATTCGGCTTGTCAAAACTTCATTGCGGGCCAGCTGGAGCACTCGAAAGGGCCACATTTGGCCCGCGGGCCGCCAGTTGAGTAGCCATGCTGTAGGGTGTAAGGTAGTCATGCTGTAGGGTGTAATACTTTTTACATTTCAAAAAAATGGTTACTCCCATGCTGTAGGTAGCCATGCTGTAGGGTGTAGGGTGTAATACTTTTTACATTTCAAAAAAATGGTTACTCCCTAGTAATTTTGGATTGTGAAATTGGCTAACTTGATGAAAGGCAAGAAAAGATTTTGAAAAAAGTTGGTTTAAGCGGCCCACACTCCCCTTTTTTGTTGCGCCCCATGTGAATGGGCCGATTTTCTGTATTTTGAGTTCTGGTGGTCGTAGAGACTTGGTTTCTACATCAAAAGATGCAGAATCCCCAGGTTTATATCCAACTTGTGAAGACACTATATCTCTAAAAGTCTTTACTTTTTGAGATATTCGGAAAAACCGTCTTTTTTTTGGTAAAATTCTACTGTTTCAATAAGAAATTTGTATGTATGTGATCATAGCTTGAACGAGTAACCTTGTAAGTCCAAAAGTTTTTAATACATGATCATTCTTGATATGCGAAGAGTGTTTGGTGTATTAAGTTATACAATTAAGGCACCAAACGCGCAAACACGGGCGCCGACTTCGGGTATGCGGGCATGCCGTGCATGCCCACACATTTGGTTATATTATGAAAAATACTTTGCTAAAGTTTTTTCTTGGTTTAAATAACATAACTTTCTGCTGAATCTCCTTTTCCACCGCTTTTCATGATGTGAGAATTTTATGATTGAACGCCCTCACAAATGGGTCTCGTAATCCCACCTGCGGTTTGATAAATTGTAGTTTTGGCTATGAAAGTCTTTGTTTTCGTGTCAGTCTAACAGCTTCGTTTATGAGTAATAGATTTAGTTGAAGTATAAAGTGCTTTGCGAACTAAAATTCGCTTCTGTTTGTTAATGCAATGCTTTTGATTTGCGCTAATTCTGCAAATTGTATGATAACATTCTGAATAAGATTTTTTTGGTTTAACCTACTTTTGTTGATAATAATTTGACTGAGATTGTGAAAAAATAGAAGATGGAAAATTTTGTTGCGAATAGGTTACACTTACAAAAATAAAGCAAGCTAAACTAAGTTTTATATACTAGTTTAGTTTTTGTTAAGTTTGCCACGGTAGGCCTGTTTAGAAAACAAATCATGACCAAATCCCGACATGCAGCGTTTTGGATTGAGTAAAAAACTAGGCTAAGTAAAGTTTCTGACAACGAAAAAAGTTGGTACATTGATATTTTTTCAATTATTTGCTTCTGTGACGTTGCAATGATTACTGCTAGCGCAGCTCGTATTTATTGCATTAATCTAAAGCGGCCATGGCCAATCTGCAGGCCGCATTAGGCCCTTTTGGTGTTCCTGTGCGGCCCACTTACCATTCATGGGAAAGCTCTACAAAGCAGTGAAGACCACTTTTTCTAAAGAAACGAGGATTTTATTAGCTCTAGAAAGAACTTTTGCGGCCCATTCAAGGAATTAAGGCTAATCAAGCTCTCAATGCAGCCCGTTACAAAAAAAAGGTTGGACATACTTGATCTAAGGCTTCTCCGAGAAAATTCATGATTTTCTATTTCGCAGTAAAATTCACTTCGTACAGATGAGAATTTTCTCAAAATTATTGTTGGTGGAGCTGAAGCAGCTCCACGTAAATTTTTTAGCACCAAAATTTGCTTTTGCGCAGAAATACCAAACATCTACGCGTAATACAGGCGCGTACGCAGCATGCATGAGGTGTAGCTTTTCCACTAAATTATTTTTCTTCTCGATTTTATTCTTTGAGCTATTAAAAGTGTGCTGCGTCAGTCAAAGTGATTACGCATATATAGCACGCGGTAGAAAAAATGTATGCTTATGTGACAACGATGTTAAGATAAGATAAAAGTTAATCACGTGCCAAACGTTTGAAACTTCTGATTTGGCCGAATTTCAAGTTGCAACGTACAGTCTAAGCAGTAGTAGAGCCTAATGATTGCAAACAAATTAATTTCACCAATTTTACTACATCTTAAGATTTAAGTAATCACGTGGTAATGCTTCAATTTTGACGTCATAAAATTACCGCATGCCCGGTAAAATCACAAACTCGGCGCCTATGAGCGCAAATAATCCCGGTATACAACAAGCGAAGGCAGGCATAACATGAGCACAATAATCATGAATAATAAGCATGGTTGATGTATTCTTTAACCTTTGTGTCTACGTCATCTGTGTCACTGATTTTCTTCTTGGTGATTGTTTCCTTTACTTGACCTATCAACCGTTCACATGATGTGTTGTTATTTTAAAACATTTCCCAGTCTTCTTTTTGCCCAGTTGTCAGGCATGGTGAAGCTGCAGAAGTTGCATAAAAACGCAGCTAGTGGGCGATTGGACCAGAGAAGAGTTTTTGTAAGCGCCTTTTCTGCAGTAGAAATTTTTGACACGTCAATATTCTCATACAGCACACCCAATGCAGCTGTAGTTGGGTTTAACGGTTTCTCTTTTTGGGCAATGAAGCATTTCTTTGCAGGCAGAGACACACTGCATGCTTTCATGTAGTTCCTCATTTTGAGGACCACTGCAGGGCCTTGAATTGCACTGGGATGCAAAAATATTAGGAAAAAATTTAGATTCATGTGATTATAATAATAGACAATACTTTATGCGATCACGCACAAGGACAATATGAAAACTCATCGTGAGACTGGAGAGTCTGGAGACTCTAGGTGTAAAGCAGTGATTTTCAAACATTTTTGTTCTGCGGCTTCCATTTGGAAGTTGAAGACTTTCATCACCCCCTTATCAGGAGACAAGTTTCAAGAAGGGTGTACTCCGTATGTGGACATTTTTTGAGATGAGGTTGCGTAGGTGTGAAGACACGTTTTGCTTTGTGAGTTTGATATCTTATGAATTAACCCTTTACCCGCCGCACGTACGTCCGGTACGTGAATTTTTGCTATTTTTTCTGAAAATAATACTTTAATCCTGTAAAGACCACAATAATCTTTATTTTTCCGAAAAAATATTTTTTTCTTGTTTATTTTTTATGTTCCCAAAATGGGAACGTTGGCGGCTTTGGTATGCTACAATACATGCTTTGGTTACTTGATAATAGATAACAAACAAACAATAGCCAATAGAATTTTATTTTCACAACAAATAAATGTCTAAGTTTTGTTGAAATTGCAAACTTTTGGTTGCAGTTGGCAAGTTCAGCGAATGATGACGTGATGATAACGTCATTATCTTTTCTACATCACCAAAATAGCGTTTCATACAGTAATTGTTTATGAAAACCTTTGCTCATAAATGTATGTAACTTGCTTTGCAAGTGCAAAGTTTTGATTGTGTAATAGGCGTATATCCTATAAATAATGACGTAATTATGACGTTTCATACAATCATTGCTTGTGATAATCGCGGCTGCATGCCTTGTGTAGACGTTTTTTGCATTTTTGGCAAGCGAGGCGTGTGTTCTTTTGGCAATAAACACATCTTCCCTGACTTGTAGCATTCAGAATGTGGTTCACACCATTAAATCGGACCGAAGGATTGGGCTGTGCAGAAGGTCCTCCCAAATGCACTCTTGCTTTTTCGGATTTAATCAAACTGGTAGCTATCTCTCTGCGAAATTTCAAATGGGTAACATCGGTTTGATTTACGAAGTTGTAAAACCGAAATTTGGACAGGGCTAATGCCAAAAAAGTTACTGGCAGCCATTACCGGGCCACTGTCATTCCATTTAACGCACACGATCGTTCCATCTGAACGATAGTCGTATGCTCCTCTCGCTTTCTTCTTAGCATCCTTGTTAGTCATGAGAGGACAACAGCCTGCTCTGTTTTCTCGTATTGTTCCACATGCTCGAATGTTCCTTTCTGCTAAACTGTGTTAAAGTTGATGACTTGTAAAGAAGTTGTCAAAAAACACTACATGCTGCTTATTGTTTTGCATAGGTTGCAGCATAGTATCCACAATGTGTGGGCCAGTTCTGAGCGGATCTTTACCACAATAAATTTCAAAATTGTAAGGAAAGCCATCTGCACTGCATAACATCCACATTTTATATCCAAGTTTAACAGGTTTCCCTTTTGTGAATTGTTTTGCGCTGTGGAGGCCACGATAATGGATCATGGATTCATCAACAGGTACTGGTGAAAAATTCCAAACTGTTGACAATTAGTTTTTAATTTTTCTAGAAGCGGTAATATCTTGGCCATTTTTGAGTATGCAAGATTTTGATTATATCTGCGATGTGAAAATATCGCTTTATATCATAAAATCGTTTCCTGGTCATAGTTCTGGGAAAAATTGGCACTGACAAATCATCAGCTGTACTCCAATAGTCGTCTTCGCCAGGAAGATGATGATATCCACTTATGAGAAGAAGCCCCAAAAATTTCCTCATTTCGGTTTTATCAATTACAAAACTTAGTGCGTTTTTATCCCTCGAAGCGTATAGGTTTGTCTGATCAACCAAGAGCGTAAGCATGTCGTCAGAAAAAAATAAAGAAAAAATTTCATCCTTTGATTTTCCTCCAAATTCATCGATGCAGTAGTTGTATTCAAGTTTATCAAGCTCAGCAAGTGATGCTTTTTCGCCACTGAACTTTACCCTTCTGGTTTTCATAAGCGTCCTCGCCTCCTCCACCAACCTCACTTGTATGGACTTCCATAATCCATATTGCCAGCAATTTCGCTTGGAATACCATCATCATCGAAAACTATGTTATCACCTTCGCCGTCGCTTTCATTGCCTTGTTCTGCTGAATCTGGAGGAAGAATTACAATCGTGGGTTCTTCTTGGTCAATTTCTTGAACTGCTTCTACCGCTGATGACAAAAATCTAGGAGGAATTGTCTTTGAAGATCCATAAAAAGAATTAGTATTCATTTCTTTTGTACAATACTGTAGACACAAACAAACGTACTGTTTTTACCCTAAGATCTATGCAGCAAGTGTCTCTTTCTAAACAATTTATGTATTGTAGGCTGCCAATAGTAAACAAAAAAATATTACGTCTTTAGACTCTCTACAGACAATTTAGGTGCATGGGACCCCGGGGCTAATATTTTGGGGGTTGAGCGTTTGGGCTTGTATTCAACAAATAAGTTTCGAAAAAGGTCTGGATTTAATGCCCTGAACTGGTTGATTACTAAAAAAGAATTTTGTCTTGGCAAGAGGGCTTAGCAGTAGACCAGGACCAATTATGGCAATGCTGGGTTATAACCTTGAAAGCCTTCTTCCCTGTTAATATGGCCCTGCGTATCTAAGCATATCAAATCTATGCAAAATAGGCTAGGAAAAACTAGGATTCTGACCTAATCCTCATTCGACACAATCTCTCTAGCCTGCACTTGCAGTAAAACGACAAACATAAAATCACATATTCAATGTTCTTACTCCGCGCTATCTTCGCATTATGTTCTTTTCTTGCACCTTCAGCAACATCAGCTTCTATAAAACTGATCAACTACAGTACTTGCTAACATTCCTGTACCGTTAACTACTGGTTAGCTTACAGACAAAAATCCCGATCATGAAAAACACTTTTTTTTGACTACCAGTACCCGCCAACATTCCCATTTTGGGAACAGCCACTTTCAGCGGCCCCAAAAGAATGATGAGCAACAAATTTTCAAAAGAATGTTAGGAAAGTATTGATATCAATCATAAAGAATAAAGTAACCGAGTTTTTTATGAAAAAAATTAATGCGATACTTTTTGTAAGTTCAATTATATAAAAATCCTGAAATAAGTTAATTTCTTCTTACTACCTTTCTCCCTCCAATGCAATAAACAAACAAGTTTTAAATTTATACCAATTGATTCTCACATCCTTATGCTTCATATTAATCATATGCATAAGCAAATATTGCTTTTACTTGTTGCTTAATAAAGATTTAAACTGATGTTCCCAAAATGGGAACGTTGGCGGGTAAAGGGTTAAGATGTAGTAAGCAACTAAGTTTGCAGGAGCAAAAATGCATATGCACTGCAAAATTAGAAGTTGGAACAAATCTTATAACAGAACTGACAGATAGTGAATATACTACCAAGTAAGATGGTATGAGCTGCTGCAATAGACTGTCATAATCAGCAATAATTAGTTTGCACGTCGAGTTTTCACGAGTACATGTAATACCATACTCGTCGAGTTGACGCGAGTAAATGTAATACCAGTATCAAAAATGTGGTATGCTAATAAAGTAGGCCCCAGGCCAGTGATGTTTAGGATGTGGCCTTTAAAAACCGAAATTGATTTTTGGTTGCTAATAACGGTCTATATACATCTAGAATATCACCAAAATCACGAGAAAAACTACACAATTATGTTAAATTTTTGCATCGTTTTAAGGAGATTCTCTTAAGAAACAAGCTCTAATGCAGAGTGTTGTAAGTGGGTGGAATGTCTACAAAAAGCGTATATTATTTGCGAGGCAAGGTCGAAAAAATAATTTATGAAATCTGCAAAAAAGACGTCTTAAAACTGCTGTGAATTTTTTGTCGTTCTTGTTCCCATAAAGTAAACATCCCAGAATCGTATCAAACAAAAAAAAAACCTTTTGGAGGGCGCATCCATTTCACTAAAGCTACGCATCGCGCAACTCTGTTAAGCCATGTTGTATGCAAGCTGTTAAAAAATCCACCCAAGTTCTGAAACTTTTTTTACAGTTACAACATTATTATCAACGGACGGCGACGCAAAAAAGAACTGGCGAAATTATTGAAAGACTTTTTGCGTTGAATTGACTTTTAAAAACAAAACTACTGTATTATTAGGAGACGGTCGTCTGAAAGACCATTTCTTTTCGGCTTCAAAATATCTTTTCCAGTGGAAAAGAATCTTTCTGTTGCCGCGCTTAAAAAGATAGCAGTATTGTATATTAAAAACAAATCTTTCTAGTGATTGCTGCAGAAGGTGTGGTTATGTGGACTTCACCTTTTTTTTATTATAGAAGATTTTGCACAAGTACTGAGTAGCACTTAAAAATTGAGAAATCAAAGTACCGGCACTGTGGTACTGGTACTTTTTTCCAAAGTTCCGACAATACCAGTACTAAAAAAGAACCACAGTACATAGGTGTCGATTTTTCTTAAAAAAGGCAAATAGTAGGGGGTGAGAATTTTTTATAAACTTAGTTTTCTATGTAAAGGGTGCCCCAGAAAAAATAAACCACTTTTGGTGAAGTATTTTTCTCAGTGATTATAAACTCAAAATTATTGAAATTGCATACACCAGGGGAGGGCAATACTGTTCATACAAAGGGCCGCATTCGAAAAAATTTTAAAGCCGAGTGCTGCACTGATTGGAAGAGCAAAAAAAAAAAACGTCTACACGTTTGCAGACGTCCTGCAAAACCAAATGACGAAAAGCCTGAACCAGAGCTAAATCGCTAAAAATCATTTTTGCGGAACATGAACCTAAACTGGCAAGCGGTTTGATGCCCTTATAGATATTATTTCGACTATCTACAGATTTATGACGTCACAAAGCGCTTATTAGACCTTTGCTCACATTAATTTATCCTCATACTAAACTTTTTTGAAACATCATTTTTAATTTGGCAATACTAGCATAACTTGCAACCAAGTTTTTACATATTACGTGAAAGTGTGAAGAATATCTTGGATTGCTGCAAAAAGAATTTTAATAATTTTGAGTGTATAATCACCAAGAAAATATTTAACAAAGAGTGGTTCATTTTTTTGGGACACCCGATATAACAAGGCAGAATTAGCACATGAATAAATTAGTCGTGTCGTAAAAAATATACCGGCGAAATAACAATAAAATTTTTTGCTTTCCTGAACTTTTATTGTCGTATTAAAGTATGTGCGAAATTATTTGTGTTTAAAACGAGCGGATACAACGAGTCTACCCCCAGTCTTCTGACGCTCTGAAGAAAGCTCAGGCGGAATGGGTTTGAAACGAATTTTGAAGGTACCGCACCAGTAGCATCATTGCTGAACATACGCTGATTATTTTCTTTTCACCATTTACAGGCTACTGTGTGAGCGTAACATTGCGACAAAACATTACTGCGATTTTGCATTGTACTTTGGAACTGTTTTAGAGACTGCGCATGCAATCAACTTTAAACATAGATATGAAAAACACCGCGGGGGCCAGACATATGTTGCCCCCTTTGGTGTTAGACCCGAGGGGGCGCCTGCCCCCGCCGGATCGACGCTTATGCCGCAGTACTAAAGGAACGCGGTACTGCCCTCCAATGGCCACACGTTTCAGGTTTGCTAGTCTATTCTCAGTTTACAGCTTGCAGAAAAACCAAATAACTCTGGCGGATTTGCGATGAGCATAATAGTAAAATGCGTGGTTAGCAGTATCAACTTCAGATTCATAGTTTGTCAAGCTTACTGAAGTAGCAGTAGTAGTACGTTTTATTGTCGGCCCATAAAAAACAAAATATACTGATAATACACAATAACCATAAAAAAAGCACGACAAGGAGGAGCGAAAGACCATGAGGTCGTCAAAATAAGACAACGCGGTCGCCGAGTCTGCTTCTCAAACAATGAAATAAATATACACATATTTGGGTTTTTCTAATCTTGAAAAATTAGGTAACGAGCGCTAGCAGTAAAAGGCCATCAATCCTAACAAAACAAAAAAAAATATATAATTTAAATAAAAATATAGAAAAACAGATAATACAGCAATAGGAAAAAAGAAATTATGATAATTGCACAACTGCTTAATTGCAACATAGGAAATATTTTTTTAATACTTTGGAAGAAACGTTACCACTTGAAGTTGAGGTTTTTTTTTAGATATGCTCTGGTAATGCGTTCCAGATTTTAACACCTGATACCCTAAGGGATTGGTTAGTTTTGGCCAATGATGTTCGTTGCACATAAAAATTGCTGGAGACAGCATTTCGGGTTGAATACGAATGTATTGATGAACATTTTTAAAAATCGATTAAATATTCGATGGATAATTTCGGTAATTTATTTAAATGAACTTTAACCATAAATTTAGCTACTTCTAAACTATAAATTCCTTTTATATTCAATGCCTGAAGTTTCTCGTAGAGGGGTTTTAGTTTTGTTCTTTGGTACGAATTCTTACAAATTAACTTGATGATGCGGTTTTGTTTAACTTGTACTGTAGTTTGCTAAGACTAGTTTTGGTAGTGTTTCCCCAACAAATAACACCATATACCAAACGCGAATACACCAAACTATAATAAACTGCTAACAATGCACTTTATGGAATATACGGACGTAGTTTATACAAGGCTCCAGTAGCGGAGGACATTTTAGTTACAATGTAATCAATGTGCCTACACCAGCTGAGCCTGTCATCTAGATATACTCCAAGGTATTTAACACAATCAGACTGATTGATCTTCTGATTATTAATAGTTAAATTGATTTTTTTCTTATTCTTGGTAAAAAGGAGGTAACTGCACTTACTGGTGTTTAGAGGCAATTGATTACATTGGAGCCAAAGTTCAATTTTAGGTAATTCACAGTCCAGATTAGTTCGCGAAGTGGTAACATCTTTGTGAGATAAAGTAAGCACACTGTCGTCGGCATACAATGTTGTTTCAAAATTGGAGCAGGATGATAAATCATTAATATAAATAAGGAACAATATAGGACCTAACACACTTCCCTGGGGCACACCTATGTCGATACTTAGTTGAAAGGAAGAGAAGCCTCCTCCCGAAACAAACTGCTTGCGATTTGTAAGATATGACCTGATAAGATCATTTGCAACACCTCTAATTCCATATTGTTCCAATTTAAATAGTAGTATGTTGTGATTAACCGTGTCAAAAGCTTTAGCCAAATCCAAGAATAAAGCACATATACTGTTATTTTTATCAAGCTCATTAAGAACTAATTCATGCAGATGTGCTATCGCTAGAGATGTAGAATAATTTTCATGGAAACCAAATTGAGTTGGAACAAAGACATTGTATTTATCCCAAAACTTCAAAAGTCTTTTTTTAATTATTATTTCGAAAATTTTGTTTAATGAAGAAAGAATCGATATTGGGTGATAATTTTTTAAATCAGTTGTAGTCCCTCCTTTATGAAGAGGTGTAACTGGAGCTATTTTAAGTTCATCAAAGAAGTAACCATTTTCTAAAACGGCGTTGAAGATGTTTGCAAGAAAGGGAGATATTGAATGTTTGGCTGCTTTTATTAGCTTAGCGGGGATACCTTCATGACCAGTTGATTTATTTGAATTAAGCTCATTTATTATATTTATAATTTCATCGATGTTGGTAGGTTCAAGCATGACCTACTAGAACAATACGGCCGAATTTGTTACATTTCAGCAGCGATTTCTAACCGGCCGACTTTTTCTCTACGAGAAAGCAAGATTACGCGGTGTATGAGCGCGCTACGTCTGCAGAAGTGATGCGCGACACATTCACCTATTTATTTAATCGACACGCGCTTTTAAATTAACACATGCTAATTCAAGAAAACAAAGCGCATTGATAAAGAAATATAGGCTAAAGTTCGACGAAGAAACAAAGGGCAAGTTGTCCTCCAAAAATATATAGCTGAACAATAAATAATACTGCACAATCATTTAATGACAAAATAACAAGCACAAGCTACCAAGAAAGCACGAAAGCAATAACACTTGAACAGTCTTGACACGCACTGGCAATAAATGATACGTCTAAAGTTTTTCTGAAATGAACATTAATTTTTAGAGTTGTAGAGAAACACAGCTGCTACCTACCAGAAAACAATGTGTCATAATCGCAGTTTATTCTGTCATCAAGCGAATTTAGAGCGCTGTCGTTTTTTTAAAGGTACAAAGGACTTCTTTTCTGACAGCATCGCACGTAATTTTTTGTTTGTTATTATAAAAAACATTGACCAAAATTTTAATGGGAAACTTTTTGCACCATTTAATATGTTCATCAGTGCATCCAACATCAAATACGCTTAAGCATTTATCGAGCACAAATTCGGTGCCATCTCTTGTTTCAACTTCTGAATGCTGTTGGATAATGCAGTCCATTTCATCTAAAACAGCAAAGCCACTGCAAAAAAAGTTAGCCAAATCTGACGATGGTATTGTTAGACCTCCACGTGACAGTAATTGAAAGTACGGCATATCACTATCACAACCAACCAACATTGCGGAGCATTTGGTACACTGCAACCGCTTATTCAGTTTTTTTGCAGCATAACCAGCAATAATATAGGCAACTTCCACGCATTCATCATTTAGTATAAAACTCGAGGCTTTAACGTTTTCGTTTTCAACATGCTGGATAAATTCAAACGATAGAAACTTTTTAACTTGAAAATATCTTCTTCCCAAAAGTTGATATCTTCTTTGATCATAGAGCGTATTAGCAAGATTTTTTCAGAAGACTGTACTTCTCGTAAGCTTACAAGAAATCGGCCTCCGCTCATCTGCCGATATTGAGCAAAGCGCTTTTCCAGAGGATCACTTTGAAACCGTCTAGGAATGACAAACTTAAATCCCTCAGAATGGAGATCTTTTATCAAATTTGACTGAGCTTTTAAGGTTCTAATTAATGCATCAAAAGTTTGCTTTGACAAAGAAAAAATGTTGCGACTAGTCAGAGACCATTTTTCCAACCAGCTTGCAAATGAATGCAGATAATCTGCTTTGCCATCTTCCAGAACAATAGCATTTGCAAGAACATTGTTGGAATATTGAGTCCTTGCATTTATAATCGTCCACCATGCATTGATGAGAGTGAGAAACTCTGCTGCCTCCTTACGTTCTGGGTAATAACATTTAAAAGCTGCAATTGTGGTTTCATGAAATATGCCAAGAGCTAAAGGGACATTTTGCTTGTTATTGCCAGGATGAAGCGCAGCGTAAGTTAGTTCAGGGGCTTTTCTCAGATAACCTTGAAGAGCTTTATCTCTATCGTGCACACCATGCAAATCAGACCAACAAATGTACCCACCGTCTGAGGCCAAATTTTTATCTTTCATGATATCCAGAGAAAATGCTGGAAAAACAAATTTCTTTGCATTAAGTAAGTTGTTACGGATATTCTTCATGATGTGAACGTTGTCAAAAAACAAATATGTGGGCAATTCGTTAATAGGATGCTTAATACATAATGAAAACGATGATGGGTATTGAGCAGTCAAAACTTGAAAAGCTTTAGCATTTGCACTGTGATTGTCTGTAACAACTCCGCGAACTTTAAATCCTTTCTTGGCCAGACTTGTGATACAGTAATCCAGTTTCGAAGCAATCCATTCACCAGTGACCGAAGTTTCTGGAAACGCATTGATAACAACAGGAACTGACTCTTTCAAACCAACCACCATGAATACCATCACCCCTTTGTATAGATTTCCATCGGCATCAGCTCCAACATACTTTCCTGAATGATATTGTGAGGATTTTTGGAGATACATTTCATCAGCAATTAAAATAACATTTTCTGAGATTTTGCCGCTCTTTTGAAGAAGTTTAAGAGCTTTCAACGAATCCAATTCACTTTGTTTGAGCCTATTTACTGTCGAAAATGATGGGAGTGGGAAATGATTCAACAAATATTTGTTAATTTTGAGCAGATGTGTAATGAAGTAGCAATGCATATCTCATCAGTTCAGCGGAATAGGGAGGGCGTCCTTTAAGCTTTTAATATTGTCGCTGTTGCAGTTCACCTAAAATTGAGTTGGCTAGTTTTTCGCTTGCGTTTTGCAAATAGACAGGAAGATTTTGAAGCATGCTGAAACGAGTTAACTTTCCATTTCTGCCCTCCACGAGCCACGAAGGAAGAGAAACTGGATGGCCCCCATATTGTAACTGCACATGAAGATTACGGTTTATCTTGATCGCTTCTTTAATAGCAGGAAAGCCGGTGTCTTCATCATAAATCAGATAGTAATAAACAACGCGATTTTCGATTTTGTAAATTTGGAAACCAGAAGGGCAACGACTAGCATCTAGCTCATCAAAATTTGAAATGGTATCAGCTTTCAAAAATCTTTTGGCATCGTCTTCTTGGAACGGCCTTGCTTTAGGAGGTTTGCGGCTTGAGCTTGGTGTTGGCAATGTTGATGGGTTTTCTAACGCTGCTTTTGAATTGATGGTAGGAATCGGATCGAGACTCCACTTGAGTTTTTTTCTTTTTCCATTACCATGAAAAATATACTTGTCCTCAAAGTGCTTAATGCATATCGCTGAATATTTTGTTGGTGTCCAGTTTGCTCGATTTACAAATTTAACCCAGCCGGTTAACACTATGGGTTTGTCAAACGGAAACGTAAAGGTAGAAACTTTTTCAGACGTAGATGACAAATAGCCAGACTTACAACCATATACAACACATTTGTTTACCATAACGACATAAATCTTTAATTTAGTCTATACACTGTGTATACTATATGTGCATTGTTAATTTTCCGTTTATCATTTTTTACATACTAGAGAAATTATACATCTCAATCCAGTTTTAGACTTACACTACTTAAAATAACTTCTCGTTCAGGAATTCACACTTCAAAAACGTTCATATACCATTGGAAATTGATCTTACTGCGACGTCTTTTCAGAGCGAATGAGGATGACTCCTGTTGCGTTATTTTTACTACTTGCATTTTTATCTCTATCTATCACGAGAAGACGTTATCGCTTATGAGTTGCCCACCACTCCTTTTTGTAACATAAACTGTTGCTCAACGAAGGCAGTTGCACATGCATGCAACCTAAATCTTCCAGTCTGAAAGTATGACCCTGCCTTTGCCTTTCTTCCATCGCCTATGACTGTTGACAATAATTATCAACATTATTGTTCTTGATCTAATTGCGGATCCACTTCAGCCTTTCTACAATTCCCACAATTGTCGCCTTTACAAAAGCAATACACTGCAAACCTCAAATACATTTAATTTTTGCCGAAATAAGTTAATTGTAAAAAACTTCTCTTTCATTATGGAACAAAATCTCCCACTTGATAAATCCTATTGACATCATAAATCCTATTGACATCATAATATCACATCACTGACTAGTTTTGCTGAAACTCTGCCAAGCCTTAGAGTAGCTAAAAAAAAAAAGTTATAAGACTTTCTAATTTTTATCATTCCCATTTCGCTGCATGCATCTGTTTGTGTTAATTTAAAAGCGCGTGTCGATTAAATAAATAGGTGAATGTGTCGCGCATCACTTCTGCAGACGTAGCGCGCTCATACACCGCGTAATCTTGCTTTCTCGTAGAGAAAAAGTCGGCCGGTTAGAAATCGCTGCTGAAATGTAACAAATTCGGCCGTATTCTTCTAGTAGGCCATGGTTCAAGGTAAATTGAATTTGAAACACGCTGCCCAAAAAATATGTCAGAATTTGACAACGGTTTGTTGACATTTTTAGCCATTTCATGCCCAATGCTACAAAAATATTTATTCAGTTCCTGGCATATAGAAGTAGCGTCGAAAACATCATGGCCCTTTGTATTTATTTTAGATGGTAAGGAGGAAGTGGAGTTTTGTTTATTTTTCCTCAGTAAATTGTTAATTACTTTCCAAGTTGTGGAAGTGTTTTTACTTTTACTAATTTCGGTTGAGAAGAAGGATGCTTTGGCAGCTTTGGGCAAGCTTATTACGGAAACTTATGTACGTTTGAAAATCGTTTATGCTGCCTGATTTTTGACATTTTTTGTAAAGCTTATTCTGGTGCTTTATAGATTTCAAAATTTCCTGAGTCATCCAGGGTTTTTTGGCAAAATTGAATTGTTTTCTTGATAATTTAGTGAGAGGGAAGTGTTTATTTACAACGGTGGAGAGACAGTTGATTAAGTCCTCAAATTTCTGAGGATTAGCATCAAATAAATGGATATTTAGATCTTCTACAAATTTTTCTATTTTATGGGGTTTGATAATTCTGATCAAAGGTCGAAATTCATCTTTTCTGTTGATTTTGCATTTTAGTTGAACTACAATGGGAAAGTGGTCAGATAAGGGATGGGTAATCACTACTGAGGTTGTTACTGCATTCATCATGTTGCCATTTATGTATACATGATTCAGAATTGATTGTCTGGTTGAGCATACTCTAGTAGGAAAATGAGTAAGCTTTTCGCATCCTAAACTGGTTATTTGATCAGCAAATACTTTAACACGTGGGTCAGATAAATAACGTCCATAATCGATATTCAAGTCTCCTAATATAACAAATCTTTTCTTTGCTTTTAATTTCAAGAAATTTTTGTTAAATGCTTTTGAAAATTCGAGAAAATTTGGATGAGGGTGTCTGTACATAGATCCTATTACAAGGGTAGATTTATCTCCAAGGGTTGCTTGAACCCAAACATCCTCACAGCCAGTCAGATTCATACACAGATCACTTACTTCAACGCAGTGTACCAGAGTTTTCCACTTAATGTATCGGGTACGTTAACTGGAAAATAACAAAATTTCAAAATAAATTTAGTTCAGGTTAATGTACCATGGTACATTAAGTGGAAACACACAATATGTGCTTATTCCGACAATTTTTTTAAACACTTTCATTGACAACATAATTCAAAAAGCTTTTTTATTATAACACGATGTTTGTTGATGAAAACAATCAATGCTCATAAAGTTTTCTAGTTGGTACAAATATTCACTGCTTTTGTAGCGCTTCACTATTTCCAACTTTGTTTCTACTGGAATATCTCTGCGTTTTGATCGGTTGGACAACATTTTGAAAAGAAATTAAGTTAAAAATTTTGCAGAATAAAAGTGCTCCAAATTTATCACGTCACAATGTTGGAATAATGGCCCCTTTAAACACCTCATACGCATGTTTTTATCACAAACTTTACATGCGCTAATCATGCAGGTACCAAAATTGCTTTGTCACAATGGCTTTTGTAACAAAGACCTATTAATTGACATTCAAACTGAACAAAACTTTGGCGCCTATTAATGTACCATGGTACATTAATAGGCACCTGTTTCCAGTGAATAATATACCCATGGTACATTAATTGGGGGGGTACATTAAGTGGAAAACTCCGGTATTGAGTTGATGACATAAATGCCAGCTCCACCAGCTTTAGTAACAGAATTGTTGCAGAAAAAATTTTACCCGCATAGGGTTAAATTTTGTAAGTTTTCATTCGTAAATTTAGTTTCACTGATACATATGACATCAGGCTTACGAGTAAATTCGTTTAGAAAGTCCTCTACCTTGTTAATGTTTTTAACCAAACTCACTACATTAACATGACAGGTAATTATTCCATTTGAGGAAGAAAAAGAAGAGTTGGCAATCATATCATCAACTCCTAAATATTTTGCACATATTGATTTTTGTTGATTACCCCAGGGATATTTTCTTTCAGTGTAAGTGTCTTTAGTCATTTCCGAATAAAAACAAAAACAGAAGCAAACAAAATTAGTTACCTTATGCACTGAATCAAAGTTTTTTTAGATCTTCCTCAGTTGAAATAACGTTAGAGTGCGAATTGTCATTCTTCCTCACATAAATTTTTCCATTCGTGGTCCATACATACGCATAACCATTTCTTTTGCAGCTTGTTTGGATTGCCATAGAAGTCGTTTTCTTGCTTGTGTTAGGTTTTCATTGATAAATAGCTTGGCTTTTTCCATGCGAGGCACTGGCAAATCAG
Source organism: Trididemnum miniatum (assembly GCA_964006365.1). NCBI lineage: Eukaryota > Metazoa > Chordata > Ascidiacea > Aplousobranchia > Didemnidae > Trididemnum > Trididemnum miniatum. Next base: position 34,147,948 of record OZ023231.1, on the reverse strand, counting down.
TTTCAGAAGCGTCTCGCAAGGCTACTCTCTTTTGGTAAATATCGTTCCTTACATTATGACTTATAAATCTAGCAATAATTGCAGGTGGCTTAGAAATTTTAGAATATCTTTTTGGAGGGAAGCGGTGGGCAGTAGAAATGTCGCTGGGTTTAATGTTGGCTCCGACAAGTTTTCCAATTTTTACAACCAACCACATCAACCACATTTTCATTTTCAGGCACAGGAACACCTTTGAATTCCAGGTTTTGCTTGCGACTATACTGGTCAATACCATCTAGTTTTGATGCTTCAGCGTCAGCTTTTTGCTTTAGATCTGTAGAGCAGTCTATTAGGAGGTTAAGTTCTTTAGTCTGTTCCTTAATAATGGTTTTCAATTTATCATTTTCAGTTTTCATGTTATCATACTGAGCGCAGATGAACTCCTGACTTTGTTGCAGATCTAGTACTTGAGCTTTCAGTGCTGCAATTTCTTCAACATATTTGGTTTTGAAACCTTCGAAAGCCTGTTCACAAATTGCTTTTACCTGAGATTTGATTTTACCAACTGCTTTGTTCGAACAAGCTTGTATAAACTCGTCATCAGCTGCAAAAGCTGCGCCAGTATTGCTTTTCGTTTTGTTCGGCATGCTAGTCACGTATTCAATTTTCAGCAGTTCAAAAAAAGGTGTTGGCAGCTCGAATGGTACAGCTCGAATGTGTTTTCTGAAATTGTTTTTGAGAGATTTCAGTTTGAGAATGATTATATCTTCAGATCTGCTGTTACCGGCGATAGTTTCAGTTCAATATCGTTAGTAGTAGTAGTGTTATTGATGTTAGCACCATGAAACCTATAAAGAATGCTGTGTTACCAGTATAATTGATAGCTAAGGTTAGTGTGATACTTGGGTAATTACTATCAGCAAGTGCTGATCAAGCTGTTAGTCTAGGAACAAATACCTATGGTGCAGCTGTACCAGTGGATGGTGGAAAGGAAATGACATTCTGATCACTCATTTTCCCACTTGATTTTAATTTTTGTGTACATTTTGAATGATTGCTTAGTGAACTTAACGATGACAAACAAGTAAGAGTTTGAATTGTGTTGCGAATATGATTATTACAACCAGTATAATACTATATGTGGGCAATATGAGTAAGTGCTGTGAATGTCTATCAGGTGACAGCATTAGTGATAGGTGTAAATGTTTGCGAATTTTGTCATTGTGCTTTTCATTTGTTGGGCATAGCATCTATATAACTTTGCACGTTGTTCTAAGTACATTTTTCTTCTTGTTTATATAATTATAATGACTAGCTCAGTGTCAAAATATTTTAAGTTTGAACAGCTTGTACATAGCTAGAGATCAGGAGTAATTTTTTTGGCATTGATATTTTTTGTTTTTTTATTAAAGAAATTTTTTTTTTGAATCTTGACTCATCTTATGTATTGCATAAATCCATCATTTTGCTTAGACAATATAGAAATTATGAAAACAAAAATGCACGCACAAAAATAAAAATGAAAGTGTTCAACATACAATTACAGTGAAATGATGGGTTATGTATATGGCAATGGCATCTTTTTTTGGGAATTACTCTTGGATTGCAGTTCAAGTTAATTGTTATTCACAACAGTTTATAATTGTAACATTACAAAACATATAAAAATAATTTAAACATCCAAGATAATTGTATCTAACTGTTAGACAAGTTGCTACAGTAATTTACAAATTGGACTTAATAAGCAAACTACCAGCCATAGAATTGAGAAAGAAGAACATTCAAGTACACCTCTTAATTTCGGCAGTTGCTGGATTTTCCATTGACTGCTTTTTATAAATCTCAAAATACGAAGGTCTTTTTCGGTCCATATTGCAAAGTCAGCCCATTCCAAGTATGTTGCTGCCATTTCTTGAAAACTTGGTGCAAGTAGGGATGATTGGTGTTCATTTCCCCTGATTTTGTGAGATAAATGATGCTTAAGCACTTTTTTTTTGATTCCTGATTAATCAACTGTAAGATTGCGTTATTTAAATAGGCATTTTACTTCCAGCACGCCACTATCAACTGTGTCGGTTTCATTTGTGTAAGTTGCATTGCCATCTGGTGAACTTCCAAGATAGCCACATTCAAAAAGAACTAAACCAACAGCTGCAACGCGGTTGCCAGTGAAGATTTTGTACTGTTCAATTGCTTGTCATTCATCACCGACGCAGCCTGACACGAAAAAGGGGGGGGGAGGAGAGACAATTTGTTCCATTAAATTACTGGTACTGTGGTTTCAGTCAGGCCTATCAGTTTATATTGAAGAATAAGTAATTTGATTCCATTGTTGCGCTCTAGGTGATTCTAAAGTTTTTTATGCCTCTGGAGCAATGAAACTGTTACTGCTCAAGTGTTAATCAGAGTATATTTTTTTTGATAACTGGACTGTGTTCTCTGGAAAATAGCCAAAAATCGCCTGCTTTTTTTCTCGCCATTTTTCTGCACGTGTGCAACTGCGCTACTACCACTGACTGCCCCACGCTGCGGTTAATTGCAGCTGTAGGTGTAGTGTTAACATGGCAACATACTCGGGCAGTGCTCTCAGGCTGCAGCTGTCAATCACACCCCGTAAAACTCGCTTAGTTTTGCAGTCTTGAGTTATGATGTAGAAGCAGCTAGCGTTGCCGATGATCGCTTGCTTCATATGTGCATTAAATATTTTTATAAGAACAAAGCAATCTAGCTTATAGAGAAAATCTGTCATCCTCAGTTTCTTATTCAAATAAGAGTTTTTGAATTGCTGGTGCAGGATATTTGTACAGCATTGCATTTTGCTTTGGGGGCTCAAATGGTGCATCCGACGTACTTAATTTGTCTGCCACAGCAGCTAATTGCATGACTTGGCGTTTTAGCACAAACTCATTAGTTTGAGATTTGTTGCTGGTACGAGGTTGAAAGGAATAGTTCTAGCGCAGAATTATCGCGAAGATAGTCATGCTCTTTGAGTACTATTTGGTTGGCAATGCAAGCGATTTTATCTATGTCCTTGTCGAAAAGAGAAGTAATGGAAAATGAAAATATAAAAGAGCAGCAGCTTTCAAAACATATGTAACTATCAAAATTAGTGCCTTGCATGAAACAAGAAAAAAGCTCTTCAGCTCAAAAAAAAAATTAATCAACTTAAGCTGTCGCTCAAGCCGCAGTTGCTGTAGGTGTTCTGGAATGTTTTTGTGCATGATTGCATTCCACGTTATCAAGCACCTGTGACTCGATGACTCTAGGGTCCCTTCCAGTTGCCTGGTCGTACGTGTTCTTAATTAATTATTATTTTTTTATGAACCATGTTTCTGTGTTTTGTGAAATTATAGACATAAGATATAAGTACTACAACTAATCGCTGTGGTAGATGGCAGCATTCGGTAATAAATATATCAGAACCAAAAGTTGGAAAATACTTCAGCATAAACAAAAAAGCCTCTTCTATGGATTGTCACCTTAACATGGTGGGGAGGTTTCAGTTTTCAATGAACCTTAGAGCAATGCCGTCGGTAGTGTTTAATCACTTCCATGAGGGTCACCCATGGCGGTAAGGTCGAAGGAGAGAAACAGACCAAGTAGCAATCCAATGCTGTAGCTAAATGGAAAATTGTAATAACAATATTCATGCTGCATCGGAGGGCGCGCTGGATAAAAAGGTCCGCGTTCGAGTTTTAGGCAGAGGTACTCGTTCCAAAAATAAACTACAGTCTCCCCCACAAGCTGATCGTCCCCAGAAACCCACCGACGCAGTCGCTAAGCGTTTGGGGAGGCAAATGGGGGCAGCGCACAGAAAACGTACTCGAGTTGGACCAAACTGCCGGGATCTAGCTATCGGGAACTGGAACGTTTCGTCACTGACAGGAAAAGAGCAGGAGCTTGTTTGTGAAGCCCAACAGTATCGCCTTGATGTTGTAGGAACTTCATCAACAAAGCGTCGGGGTTCTGGAACTGTCGAGTTGAACGGTGGGTGGAAATTTTCTACTCAGGTGTTGATGCAGCAATGTCTGCTCAAGCTGGTGTTGGCTTACTTGTGAGCCCCAACATAGCTGAGTGTGTCGTTGACTGGGTGCCAGTGGGAGGAAGGGTTTGTCTTCTAAAGCTAAGGCTGCAGGAGCGATCTCTGTATATCTTGCAGGTGTACGCACCTAACAAAGAATCACAGGACGAAGCCTTTCTGGAGGAAGTTGAGGTTGCATTGGGAAAAGCAACTTCATCAGAATGCCTTGTCCTTTTAAACGATTTCAATGCACATGTGGGCATTGACAATGCAACCTGGAAAGGTGTTATTGGGCAACATGGTGACCCTGACAAGCTTCGAGCACTATTAAACATGAGCAAAATTGTAACACTTTTCACTCGGCGTGGGAGGACTAGCAGGGACGTCATTAAACACTTTTTTTGAAGGGTATCCACAAAATAATACCCTCAATTGATTCATCCTCAAGCTGGCGGCACGGTGCACCATTGCTGAATTTGCAGCTGTTGTGAGTTGAGCCGAGCCAGTGACATACAACATTGGTGAAACACAGCGTAGCATCTCACACTGCCTGCATGTTGATTAAAAAGTACCCTTTTCTGCTCCGAAAAAGCTCTGCTTGTTCACCCCCTGGTGAGCTAATTGATATGTGTGTGCCATCTACGCAGCCAATTATGTTGGGAAATTTTGTGATTTTTCTGTTAACATTTGAAAATCTCAGGCATTCTTCCGCGACAATGCTCTTAGTAAAATGTCCAAGATCTTTAATCGTTTCGTACCAAAGAGAGCCTTCATTAACATTATATGTTCGAATTTTTTGAAGAACACAACTGCGAGTTTTTATCGTTGGTATGTGTATGCCATCTACGCAGCCAATTATGTTGGGAGATTTTGCGATTTTTCTTTTAACATGTGAAAATCTAAGGCTTTCTTCCGCGACAATGCTATTAGTAAAATCTCCTGGATCTTTAATCATTTCGCACAAAAGAGAGTATTCATTAACACTGTATGTTTGGATTTTTTGAAGAACACAACTGCGAGTTTTTATCGTTTATCTTTTGGGAAGTTAATTTACATTTACTTTGGAGTTCTTCAAAATCGTTATCATTTTGGTCCAAATCGTTATTAGTGCGACTTTTTGACGTTTCTTCTGTACAGTTTCATTTTTGTTTTTCACTTTTTCAATTTCCATTTTTTGGAAAGAGTTTTGGTAACTATCTTATTTGTCGCTATCGGCGCTGTACATTTTTCTATCAATATTGTAGTCACCTTGCGTTTTTTCATTTTTGTTCTACTCTCCATGCAATAACTTACGATATTGTTTGAATTAATTGAAATCCACTCTTTTTCATTCGCTCACTTTGGTTTATCTTGCAAAGGAAATGATGTGGAGCATATAGTTTATTTATTGTTATCTAATGTAACAGATCAATATTCTAAACAAGTTTGTGACGTCATATACTGCATTATTACGTCATAACAAGTGCTTAAGACAGAATGTCAGTGGCTACTACTGAAAGAAACAAGGTAGAAGTTTGTCATGACGGATACTACTCCTAGAAAGGGTGCTAGTGTCATTGTTCATGCAAACATTCCGAACTTGACCAAAAAAATGTTGCACAAATCTGCTGATATGAGTATAGAGCAACCGTTTGCTGGGTTATTAAGCAAGTCAATACAACAGAATCCGTAACCCCGAAGAAGAGGAAAATGTGGCAGAAAAAGGTTTCCCTTCGCTAGGGTTCAGAAAGGTTTCCCTTGCCGAGAAAAACTTCTTTTGCTTTCCCTCAAAATTCAAAATTTATTCCTAGAGCGGAGAAACCTTGTTCTGCCACATTTTCCTTTTCTTTGGGGGTTTACGGGTCCTGTTGCATGGAATTGTTTAATAACCCAGTAAACGGTTGCTCTACTTGTTTCAAGAGATTTTTTTGGTTAAGTTCGAAATGTTTGCATGAACCATACTAGCATGTTTTCTAGGAGCAGTATCGCCATGACGAACTTCTATTTTGTTTTTTTAGCAGCCGCTGACATTTGCTTTAAGCATTCGTTATAACGTAATAATGCAGTATATGGCGTCGCAAACTTGTTTAGAGTATTGACCTGTTGCGTTACATGTAAACAATAAATGAACTATACACATTATTTCCTTTGCAAGTTAAACCAAAGGAGAGAACGAAAAAAGAGTCGATTTCAATTAATTCCGACATTACTGCATTTCCAGAGCATTCTACGATACCTATCGTGTGATTGGCACCCTGCTTTTTTCCTTCATCATTTCCCACGTTGGTGCTTTTATCAAGGTAATCTCCATGGCTGGCACTTTTAGTGAGATCATTTTCATTATTGATAGGATCTTAAGCTTTGCAGATGAATTTACAAGGATTGTCATTTCTGGGTTGACACTCTGAGATAGATCATTTAGCTCATTTGAATGAATCATTTGCATGGATAGACTTCTTTTTTTTTGTTGTTGTTGTTCTCTTTTTCAATGGATTGGGTATTGCTTTTAGGCTTGACAATGTGGCACAAAGTCTGTTTTTCGTTATCTATGCTCGTACTTCTTTGGTTTTCACGAGCCAAATTGCACTTATTCCATTGCTGTCTCGATAAAGTTAATGCTGAATCGTTTTAGTAAAATTCGCATGTTGGGTGCAACCAAGATGCGCGCGTTTGGCAAAATCCGTATAAACTACCGTCATCTGGCTTCTTACAAACACAATACTCTTTCACAATAACACTTCGTAGGTCTGCTCTAGCTTCTGGTATTTTTTGGTTCCTCACTAGCCTAGCTTTTTTTAAAAACTTATGCTGAAGCTTTACTTTGCATAAAGAACGATTTCATCCATCTATTTTCTGCAGAAACTCCTCTGCCAACGATAACAGCCTGATTTTGTGTTATGATTCGTTGTTCTCAGATATTTCAAGCAAATTGAAGAAATGCGATCATTCCCAAGAGAGGTCGCATCAAAATTTAGCATCGCTAATGCAAGATTTTTAGCAACATTGGATTGGTATTTTTTTAGTAAGTTACGAGAATGAAGGGAGCTTATCGAAGATGAAGAACTTTCTATTTTTGCTAGCGATTTTTTTACAGTATTCTCTTACGATTTGTTAAGATTTTCTATGATATCCTCAATTACTAGCATTTCAAAAATTTCATCAGGACATTGTGAATTCCTGGATGTCGCACAGTATGTGCTACACTTCATGATTGCTACTGGTTACAATTTCTTCTTGTTTATGGCAATGATGCCAGACTGCGACTGGACAGACTGCAACAGCATTATTGGTTTGTTGTTACTGACACTAGTTTTCCCCGATAAAGACAAGTACAATAATATAATCGCGAACTTGTTTTTGAAACGATTTTTTACTGAACCACTTACGCTTTATTACTCTAGTCATTGAATTGGACGAATTTTTCGATTTACGTAGAATTTTGCGAACGCCAGCGTTGCAAGATGATGAAAGTCGAGGACTCTGTGGATACGGATTTTTTGCTTTTGAGTGTGGCATTCGCTAGAATGATGGCGTGATAAGATGAGTGCATAGAGAATCTTGAGCTTTTCATTCTCTTTCCACAGAATGTGAGAGACTTTTTTATTATTTTTGAAAAACCTGGAAAATCGTTTCCTTCTTTCCTTAAAAAAAAATGCACTCCACGCAACATTGTTTTTCAAAAACATGTGTAGGCTACATGATGGTTATTATCGCTAAATACTTCAAACAATTAATAGCTAAATATTCTCTGATTTCTAGATCTGTTGGCATTTTAAGCAAACTTCTCTCCCTGTTTCCTTCCACCACCCTCTCTTATTTTTGACACTTATACACCCTCACTTACTCAACGGCCGTTTACTCTGGGATTGCACTTTCGGCTTCATTTTCTTGGTTATGGTAATGATCCTAACTTTGTGCCTGAGGCTCTTCTCGAAATGGAACGGAAGTAGAAAGGTTGGTCGCTTGTTTAAGATAGGACGACATTGCTTTCAGCTCGGAGCTTATAAACACTTCAGAGGGTTTCATTTTTGAATAATCAATACTACTGGCGTCCACTGGCTAAATGCCGCATGATCGAAACGCAGTCATTACCAAAGATGGTATGGAGGTGTCTAAAAGAGTGCTCGAGAAAAATCGGCCAAGGCTTGTTTTGTCCACGGGGGTCCCACGATGTTGTTGAATAAACTGATGCACTCTTTTCCTCCGTTTTGAATTGAAGGGACCGAAAAAAACTTTGTCAAGTGGTTAGAGGAGATGAGTGGCATGCGCAGGCAGACACACACACACAAAAATTGTTTTCCTGGCAAATCTTGCTAATTTGAAAATCTATGTGTGATGAATGGCCATTTAGCAACAGTAAAACATGCCCTCTCTTTGACGGATCAGGCCAGTATGGAACAAAAATAGTTTTTATCCAGGTAAAAAAAGCTTCTTTTGTCATCCAGCCAGAATCGGTGGGATAGCACATTGACTTGGGCGGAAGGTCAAGTGCATACGAAGGATTTACACTTTTACCTGGAAAGAGTAGAAACGGTGGAAGAATTTTGCCCTCTGCGGTCATACAAATTAATAGGTGATCTGCGTTATGTTATTTCCCGCCACCGATAATGAACTTTTCATACAAATATCTGAAAGAAATTTTGGGTTGCACAGCGAATCCGCTCTCATCGCAGTTACACACGTATTCAGGTGAGCTAATTTTATGTTTTTTAATTACTGCTTCGTACAACTTGTGCCATGCACGTATGTTCTCCTCACTACATGCAGCAGCTCTTGAGACTTCTAATTTTTCTGTGTTTTTCAATTTCAAATCTGGATGGCGCGTCAGAAAGCCTAACCACCAAGCCTTTCCTGGTATATTTTCGTGGAAACACTCGATTTGACGCCCACCAAGATCCAATATTGCCTTGACAGATTGCAAAACCTACAAAAAATTGGTTTGTACAAATGTAGCCTAGTAGTGCATTTTCTGCGATTTTTTATCGTTATTCTGAAATTTAAATTTACCGAAGATAGCTTAACAAATAGCGTCACTTAGCTGTTTAAAAATATGTTATTGTTATTTAGAGATCAAAAATGCGCTGTGCTGTTCCATACGTCAATGAGCTGAAATTAGCATAACGTCATTTTGAGATCTAATGTCACAAGAAATCTTGCTATAGCTTAAAATATTATGAATTTACATTTTCGGGACGTGTTTAGTTTTTCATTACGTGCCGATAGCTTTAGCTTATCTACCAAATACGTCACCTCCCTTTTTCCGGTTGTAGTCTTCCTTAAAATTGCAAAAAGCACAATTTAGCCTAAAAAGACAAATATTGAGTAAGAAAAATAAAAATGCACGGAAATATGTAACTTTTTTCGTACTTGCTGTTTGCTCAGGCCAAAACCTGATTCTGCCATCCTCTTAATTAAACTTTTATTTCATTTTCCTCCGCCGTTAGCGCCAGAAGTTTTTCTCTGGGACAATTGCTTTTCTTTTTCCGTAATTAAAGTTGCAAACAATTTTTTCCAACGATTTCTTTTTTAGCTGCGGTTGCAATGACTTACCTGATATTCGATCCGCGAGAGTTGTCTTGGGAATGCCGTATTTTTTACTGGCATTTCTTTGCGACATTCCATTTTTTACTGAGGCAAGCGCTTTATGTAAATTTTCTTGGCTGTAGCTAAAGCCTCTGTGGGTAACTTTTTTTCCTGGCATGATTTTATATATTTGTTTTATCGCAAATTTTTTCGTCTAATAGAACCTAAATTTGCTTCCTTTTTACTCCGCCTTTTCTTTCGCTGACCTGACTACCGATTCATTAAACGCCATCTTGAAACCAAGTTTGATTTATTTAAAAACAAAGCAACATTATGACATCAATGAAGAACTTTCACTTCAAGATCAAAACTCCTATCAGCAAGGTGGTCGCAGAGTGGTAATGTCCAGTTGTGAAGCACTACCCTGCAAAAAACAACTTGTCGAGTGTAGGTTACCAGATTTTTGTCCAAATCCGCTTAATTATTTGAGGTTTTTCCACTGAAAAAAGTAAGTGTGTAGCTGGTCCAGTTAGGATTTGGCGAAGGTTAAGCGTAGATAGACGCTAAAAGTGGTTTTGCGCAAAAAAAAAGTGTCGTTTTTTCTACTCTGAGTTTGTTTCATTGGATTTTTGATGAAATAAACTCATTTTTTGCTGAGAAATAGGTAAGAACAAGGTACTTATCTGAGTGACGTAAGAAGACGAAAAAACTAGTATTTCAATCTTAAACTACAAAAAAACGAAAGTGGTCACAGAGTGGTGACGGTCGCAGAGTGGTGAACCTACCCTAAAAGTGTCTGTGTCTTTTGAATTTTTTGCACTACTATAGGCAAGCAAGACTGTTTTTCCGCAGGTCTTTGTTGTTGAATTGATCTTTCTTTGTGTTGTTGTTGAAGTTCTTTAAATTCTTCTTGATCTTAATTGTCTTTTTTCGAATTCTGTGAAAACTACCGAAGGTTGCAATTCGATCAATGTTCATGGACTTCAAAAATTTGATTGTTATTTGATTTTTCGCGTTTTTAGGCCACAGTGGAATATTTTTTCCGGGAGCTTTGTTTCTTTTTCTAGCTCAAACATTGGTGCTGTAATGTAGTAAATGGCTGTGCTGAACGGGCAGTGAAACTCGGCGCAGATTTTGCACCATATGCACGATCTGAAGATCATTATTTAAATCTTTTGCAAGTGGTGGAAGATGATCGTAGACATCTTCAAACCATTCGTAAAAGCGTTTAGTATTTTTGATTGCTGTGCAAATTAAGGCATTGTTATTTTAATTTTGATATAGTTAATACTCTTGCATAAACAATATGTTTTTTCTACGAGCACAAGTCTACTCGTAGTATGGGTAAGACATTGATTGCTTTGTTTTAGCAAATACCGACAGCTATGTTTTGAAGCAAAAAATCAAAAATGTTAAAATTGTTACTAATGCATGTTGCTGGATCCTTTTTGTAGACAAAAATGACATCCTTGTGGTCGACTTGGGGGGAGGCTAGAAACAAAAAATTATGTTTCTATCATCAAAAATAAAAAAATTCCAAGCAAAATGCGTATTTTCACAACGGTTCATGAAGTTACTTTTTTATGAAAGTTATTTTTTCCCAAAAAGGAACACTTTGAACACAGGGTGAGTAAAATAAAATTTTTGATGAGAAAATAAGCATCCTACTTTGCAGTCTTTCACAATTACAGGTGAATTTTTAGTTCAATATAATACAATATATGTGAAAGGTTCAGTGGCAAATCCAACAAAGGATTTGAAATTATTCCCACACTTCATTTCTCAAAAATTTGTAACAGTTTATGGCTCAGTTGCCAAGACGTCGTTTCAGTGCGGTAGGTTGCGGGTTCAATTTAATTTCCTGGCTGGTCAAATTGGACACAGGTTGTCGACGGCTCGCCACTGCTGTGATGTTTCTTCGGAGCAGTGTTGCCCAGATGCTAAGCCGAGGAGATGGGCCTGCCACTCGTTACACGCTTTGGTGTAATGCTGCATATATAATAAAGATTTAACTTTTTGCTATCAGTCTGGTCCCCCTATTGGATCGTCAGGTGAGTGATGAGAAAATCACACAATAACGTCTGATCACATGACTGTTTTTATCTTATTTAATAGCATACCCGATTAGCCAATTTTCCAGACCAGAAATTTCGACCAATGCGATTGCGGAGATGAATTTTGTCGGACTAATTTTTTTAGTTTGGATGGATAACGAAGCAATTCGTCAGTAAACACACAGTTATGCTTATTGTTAATACCAATCACAAAATTCTTGCAGTGACATTTTTTGAACTGACGGCATTGACTTGCCATTTCCTTCGAAAAGTTTTTCGGCAACGGATCGCTGTAATCACTTGCTGCAGTGTTTTTTTGACCAATTTTTCAAATGTTGCCCATAAAATTTTCAAATGGAAAGACCCATGTATAAAAGCATCATCAGCAACGTGTATTAAATTGTGAACGTTGTATACCACCATGTTAGAACCATAAATCTCCGAAAAGTGTTTCACAAAGTTTTACAAACACATGTTTTTATCCAACAAAATACGAACGCCAACAAATAATAAAAGAAAATTTTGATATATCGCCAGTCAAAGTTTTCGATAAAGCACAATCAGTCCGGTATACGATAGGAATTGCTCGGTGGCTTACCACCTTTTGATTTTTTCAAACTTTTTGTCTTTCTTGCAAGTTTAGATGGCACATAGTCTTTTAACAACTGGCTGGAAATTGCGCATATTGATGACTGATTTTGGTGGCTGAGAAAGGATCTCTGCATCCAAAGCAATTACATTTTTTTCATCATGCCAAGACAAATAAGGTGCATATAGTCCAGTACCGCTTGACACCAAATTTAACTCAATTTTTGCCAAAGAAGTAGTCTCGGTACAGTGAGATTCATCTGACCTAAGAGAAAATGATTGGTCTGTTCTCAGCAGAGAGTTAAGGTCTGGATGTGTCATTTTGCCTTCCCAGACATCTCGTTGAGTACATTGTTCACAGCCAGAGTAACCAAAATGCAGTTTTATGTTTTTTAGTAATGCTCTATCTAGCAGGAGCATCGCAAACAACAGCGCATAGATACCAACTTTCATGGTTATTTCGTTGTACTCAAACCCATCATTTCGATTAAGTTTGATGCATTCTTCAATAAACTTGTCCATCTCATCTAAGTTTGATGGTTTAGACTTAACATAAAATCAACCTATTGTAAAAGGCTTACTACGAAATGGAGTTGTAAGCATTCCCAACAGAGGCCACAACTGATCATTTTGATCGAAGCACTGTTTTATGCCAGTCTCTTATCCAAAATGAGAATAAGATCCTCCTGACACAGAAATGATACTGTTTGCAGTTGCTTCAGTTCTAGGAATTTTGAAAATTGACCTAGCGTCTTTGGATAAGTCGGGTCGATAATTGCGAAAAATACAAAGAAGACCGGGCAAAGCGCTATGGCTTATATTGCGTTCAACGACCCAGTTGGCTAATTATCAGAAAAACATTAGCATTGGGTCATTGTTAATGTTAATGGATATTGCATTTTGAATGTGGACCAAAATGATATTCATTGCTTGCTGTAACAATGTGAAAATTGTCTTCTTGTTTGATGGTATTCTGCGGATGCTTTGCTTTAAGTTTTTCTTGCACATCCTTCATAGTCGCGCGAGCGTTTGCAGATTGACGGTACTGAAATTTTAATTTGTTTTTCATCAAAGCTTTGGCAAGAAAATCGGCTTCTTTTTGCTGCATTTTTTGGTCCCTCCCAAGTGTCATAGGTGCTAGTGTAAATGACATAATAGGAAGGACAGTTTAGAAACTAAGATGGAATAGCTCCGACAACAAATTCAGGTTTTTTCAAAGTGCAAGATATCTCCTTTCCACTTTTTTTTATCAAAAGCGATTGCCGTTTTTAGTATCTCATGTGGTAGGAAGTGAAGTTCGCATGCTTGCGTGAAAATTACAGAAATAAATTAACCTAACATAAAAAAAAATTGGGAGTAGCTGAAAAATTTTGAACATAGACTATAGCAGGCCTATGCGTCATGTAGGCATCTGTTTTGTACAAAAGCAAGCAGTTGCTTCAATATTATGCAACACAGCGCTGACAAAATAATACAAACTCTCTTACCTTGCTGCTTTATGAAAGCACAAAATCTTCCCTTTTAATAGCGTTAATCCTTTTTTTTAATCCGTATCTTTAGGAAATGAAAAAAACATGAACTTTTTGTCCATTTTGGTAATTGCCTTTGTTTGCAGTTTGAAATACTGCATGTGAATTGCATGTTGAATTGTCAAAAAAATTGATTTCAATTTGTTTAAATTAAAAAGAAACAAATAGAATCATTGGAATGGTTATCTCGTTGTACGTGATGTTGAAAAAAAAAATATTAGTGCAATTTAAAAATAGTTTGCATTTTTATTCAGAAATATCAAATCTTTTAATTAAGGAATGAACATTTTACTTCTTAGTAACCTGGTAATAGCCGTACCACAATAGTATGCAATGTAGTATAACCAGCTCTACTTATCGTGCTTTCATTTTGCAAAAGCAAACTTCCATGGCAGTGTAACAAAACAGAACACAACTAAACTAAAAGTTGCTGTAAACTCCTAACATTGCCACTCCTAAGCTCTAACTGCTGTGCTTTTAAACTGATTTGTTGCGGTGCAGTAAATCCAGGTCGCACTGCATGAAACTAGAGAGTGACGAGGCAGCGACCTAATTTCTTGGAGCGCTTTTAAGAATTAGTTTTCATGGCTTCCTTATAGAGCAGTTTGCGAGTTAACGCGCTTTTGGGGATTGCAAGATTTTTAAGCTGGTGAACTTGCTCGGCAAGTAGCGAGAAAGTAATTGAGCACTTCAAGTTACTGAGCAACAATTTCATACACAACCAGCCATGGCAGAGCGCAGTTTTTTAGGTCATAGTTGATGCGCAGTAGCTAGTACCTAGTATGTGACACAACTAGAGCTTTACACAACTCCCAGAATTTTTGTGAAATGGTCAACTCAAGTTCAAGTTTATTCATGCATGCGAAAGAGCCTACTAAGGCTCATCAAGTCGCTACACTCTATCTCAGACATGACACATGTCAACAGAAAAAATCAGATTTTTAAAAATAGAAAACGATACAAAACAGAAAATTGCAAAGCAAATAGTCAACATGCTGTTCCATCATCTAAAACTAGTAGGGTAGCTGCTGATTACTGGCTAACGTCTAGTCTAGTGTTAAAACTGTGGTAGTATTGCAAAGTTGGTATGGTTTTAGCTTGGTTACAGGTAAGATTGTATGTAGTAATGGTGTCTGCAAATGTACCGATATAGGCTTGTTGTGAGGTGCTAGACTAGCAGCTGCTGTTTGCTGGCTAACGCCTAGTCTAGTGCTAAAACTGTGCTGGTAGGCCTATTGCAAACATGCGTTGGCTTCACACTTAGTCGGAGAGTATGTAGTAATGGTATTCTCCACCAGTAACTGTGTAAGGCCATGGCCAGGCACTGCTAGTCTAGCACCTCACAACTAGCCTATGCATTTGTAGACACCATTACTACATACGATCTTACCTATAACCAAGTTTAACCATTCCAACTTTGTAATGCCAGCACAGTTTTAGCATTACACTAGGCACTAGCCAGCAAATAGCAGCTGCCAGTCTGGCACCTCACAACAAGCCTTTACATACTGCTTTACCGAACAGCTATACATTCTGCTTTACCGAGCAGCTGCTCTTTCTGCAAGCGCAACCTGTAATCCCAACTTTGCGAGCTCATTATCTCAGCTGTTGCTCGGAGAATTCCTCCTCCGAGAAGAATTAGCGAGATAAATCGCTCGACATGAAATCCTGTAATAACCCCCCTGAACGGCCTTGTCTCTAGGTGGTCTTGGTTATGCTCAAATAAATAAGGTATGTCAAAGCGCATTACTTGCGCGATCTGCTTCAAGTTGCAGATTGCTCACCTCTGCATTTATTTAAAACGTAAATGCTACTAAACTTACATGTTACCACATGATCTAAAAAGCTGTGAGCAAGGTTAAACGCAATTGCAACCAGTGAACTTTATTGAGCTGACCAGTAAGTTGATACAAGTAATGCAATAGACAATTCCAATAATTGCAAATTTCGTATTACCATGACGCAAAAAACAACTCCAGCAATAGAAGAAACCTTGAAGTCATTCCTTTGGCTTCAGATGAGAAAATCACTCTACACATGGAAAAATCGTTGTGATCAGAGGTGCTGACTTCAACTAGAGAGGAAGAGATTGCCAAGCTCTGAACAATGTTACCGTTGCTACCGGAGTTGTGAATCTTTCTACTGCACTTGTGGAATAGGGAAATTCAAAAAACTCTTACTCACTTATACTGGGCTCCTCTGCCTCAACGATTGACGGTGGTAAGGTGGAAAAAAGGTAAGGAACTTCTATTGTGGGAACGCATTTTTTCCATCAATGATGGTGACATGGGCCCGTATGGTTTAAATTTTCTAAGAAAAAACTCCTGGCACTTGCCCAGAGATATAGACGGCATAAACGACTGAATGAGATCGGTGTTTG
Organism: Trididemnum miniatum; assembly: GCA_964006365.1. NCBI lineage: Eukaryota > Metazoa > Chordata > Ascidiacea > Aplousobranchia > Didemnidae > Trididemnum > Trididemnum miniatum. Next base: position 34,131,895 of record OZ023231.1, on the reverse strand, counting down.
TACTCAATAACGCAGATCCATTGACATCTTGCTGTGGGCCTACCACGAAATCTTGTCGCAATTTTTGGTATATTAACACACTGGATACAAATACCTCAATTTGGTCAACTGACATTGAGCCAAAGTCCATTCATCAGCATGCATCTAAAACAGATACAGAATGCGAGTATTTGGAAATAAAATCAGCAAGGATATTGGAAAATGCTTATGAACGCATGAGGAGCTTTTCCCCTAGAACCCACACAGGAAGTGTGCCATGCGCTCATAAAGTAGCTTGGTTTGCGCGCAGAACTTATTTCAAGTATTACAGGATTTATTCTGGTTTTGAACAGAGACATATTTATGTATTTTTTGATGGTTTTAGGGGATCATTCTTGAACACTTTTGTGTGTATTTTTTTCTGAGTGTGACAAAATCTTCATAAAATCTACTCAGCGAAATAGTAAGTTTAAAACTTGCAATTAGGTTGGAATGCAAACTGTCATCGACTGTGACTAGATCTTCTTCCCGAACCTCAGGAATGCTGCTCTTATCAGTGTATCGTCTTCTGTATGCAGTTCTTACGTCATACTTGCTGCAACTATGACAATTCCTTTGGCCACATCAAGCTGCAACTTTAAAAACAAGAAAATTGTTGAAGAAAACCGTAAGGCAATCACAACAAAATTTTTACTAATAACTTTGCAGTTGGTAGAACGGTGTATATAATGCTGGCGTAGCTTTACTGACAGTTGTCATAAATCTGCGGTCATGCTAAACAATTTCTTTTGGTAGGTTTCATTGCCTGTCTGGCCTTTTGTGGTTACTCTATGGTCTCAACAGCGCTTGGTTTGGGGTTAGCTTGTGTCGGCATGGAGTAACCTTCAAATGCCGTACACTGTTATGGTTCATACCATTGCACTATATCATAGCAGTGTTGGAGCTGTGGTCTCTCCAGTGTCTTTTTATATCTCGCCGTCATATGAGTACATGGCCTAGTGGTCAGCAACATGGCCTAGCGGTACTGTGCGCAGGTGACAGATCCTACGTGACGGGTGCGATTCGCAGCTGGAGCCGATCGCAATTGACATATTTAACGGGTGGCTGCTGACTCGAAGAGCCCAAGCTCACTTCGCAGTCTCCCTCAATTACCGTTGAATTTTCTGTTCAATATAATTTGAAAATAACCTCAGTACTTTTTGTTCTTTCTTACCGTTTAATCTGGTGTTGCGACCATGTCTACTAATCTCCTCATCTTCAAGTTTCATTCTCGCTAGCATGTTACAACGTTGATCGTGTTGTTGCTTCTTCCCTTTTCTGTGTCTTCCCGTTTGTATTTGAAATCCTATATTGCTGCTAGAGCTCGACCCCTATACCGATATATTTAAAATTTAAAGGACAATGCCGATAACCGATATCTGAAGACTTCGCTTCTGTTTTGATAAAATTTGTTTTATGACCTTTTGCCTTTAATCTGTTGATTGCCACTCCTAAAAGTTGTTAGACACAAGTTCACATAAGATCTACCATCCCTGAAAATTTAAGAGTCTGGGTTCAGCAGTTCAAAAGCCTTAGACTGCACAATATTGGCAAATTTTATCAATTTTTTGACTTTTGACCCCGAGTCACGTGACATAGAGCGTTTATAGTTGGTACTATGCAAGAACTTCGTAAGATACACCAATCCTGTAAATTTCAAGTTCCTATCTGTTTTTAATCAATAGTTATAACTCAAACAACATATTTGCTTATTTGATCTTTGACTCCAAGTGACGTCACATGCAGATATTCACTGTGAATATCTTTTTACCCTTATCGAGATGCACATACTTGATAAATTTAAAGGTTCTACCTGTTTCCATTCAGAAGTTATTGGCGTTTGAAAAGATTTCTTTTCATATTTTTTAATTGACTTTTGACCTTTACCCTCTTGACCGCCACCAAGTTCACTTCACATTAAGGTTTATCATCCCTGAAAATTTGAAGTCTCTCGCATCAGCGGTTCAAAAGCCTTAGGCTGCACTAAAAAATGTTGAGATTTGTTTATTCGACTTTTGACCCCTGGTCAAAGGTCGAAGACAGTTATCTCAGGTCAAAGGTCGGTAGTATTACCTCAAGTCAAAGGTCGAAGACGATTGTTGAGCATATTTTTGTTCCACACATTGATATGCATATGCTCTGAAAATTTGAAGGTCCTACTTGTCATTTGAGTGTGCGTGCACGCTCTTTTTAAAGCGTCGTTTTTGTGCTTGAATGTGTGCGCAACTGCGCCAGCAAAAACGCCAAAAAACCTTGCATTTATTAGCAAAATCGTAAATAAGACGTTTTGTTAATTGCCGATAATTTATCGGTAGAAAACGGCCAATACGATATATCGGCCAACCTCATTATCGGCCAATAAATATCGGCTGACCGATATATCAATCAAGCTCTAATTGTTGCGTTCTATTTATTTTGATGATGCAGAAATAAAAAACACACTACTACTACCAAATCATGTTTAAATAACGTGAGTCATTGCATTGCCTGTTTTTTCTGTTAAACCTTCGCACAACTACCATCTCTCCAACTCATCTAAACAAAGAATTACAAAATATCTGCATTATGGCACCGTATTCATATATTACGAAATGCAGGATAATTCATACTGAAAAAAGCAGTCAATGTTAAGGTTTTGATGTTTGGAAAAGAATGGTTTGCAAGATGACTCTAGCCATCACGGAAGGTAACACTGTCAATCAATCAATCAATTTTCTGGACCTGCTTATCCTTGAGGGGTCGCAGGGGCTGCAGCTCGAGTTGGATCCTCCAAGCATCTCGATCCTCTGCAACAAAGGACAGATACTGTCATAAAAGTAAAATAATTTTTATTAAATCAATTCTTCATTACGTACACTTGCCGTATTATGCCAAAGCGTGTCTGTTGCAAGGCCCGTTTGTGCGACTAAATGCTTGAGAAACATAAGTTTGAAACCCTTAAGATCTTGCAGTGATGGCAATTCATTGGCAACACTCAGTACTCGAGTACCAGTGGTTCATTACCGGTGGTTCATACCAGTGATTTCGGTAGTTCTTTTCAAATTTTAACACCGGAAACTCCAAGGGTTTGATTCGTTTTGAAGAATGTTCTTTGTACATAAAATTTAATGTATTGTGCACAGTTTTTTAAAACTAATCAAATGCTCACTGCATGACATCGGAAGTTTATACAAGTATACTTTAACCACAAATTTAGCAAGTTCTAGTTCGTATATTCCATTTAGTTTATATTAAATAAATGAAGTTTTTTGGTTTGAAGCTTGGTTGAAATGGCTTCAGTGGTATTTCCCCATAAGATTATTCCATGTTGCAGATGGGAATATTCTACGCTGCAGTAAACTGGCATCAAAGCACGTCTGGGAATATGAGGACATAATTTATACAGGGCACCAGAAGCGCACGACATTTTAGTTGCAATGTAATCAATGTGTTTTAGGGTGGTCTTTATTTTGCGACGTTCAATTTTTTTTATTGCAAACTTTCTCAAAAGTGTCCTCCTGTGAAAAAAACACTACCTGTAAAACATTTTTAAAAAATATTGTTGTTTAAGGTTGCTCAACGCTTTTTAAATTTTGACCTCTATTTTCATATTGACTAGTAAAAGAACACTTATAGGAATGCAAATTTTTTTGTTTGCATATCAATAGCGTGTTTACGTTGCTACATTTTGCAACACAAAGCATGGTAGCCGAATGCGTATAGAGCAGAAGCTGAAAAGATAGCTGAGTCTCGGTAAAATGGAGTACCATAAACCATGGAAAGAAGGGTGGTATATTCGCTGTTCACTAGTGTCACTTGCTTTGGTTATTTAGTAAAGTCTGCTACGGAGCATTAGGAAAATTTTTATGTGATCAGCAACCAGTTGGAGTAAAAATTGCACTTGTTCTTCATCTTTAGTGAGCAGCAAATCATTTACAACTGACGAAGCTTGAATAGTAGCTTGTAATTCGCGAAAGCTCGAATCGGTATGCCATTAATCAATTGAAAGCTCCAGCAAGTCTGTTTGCAGGTTCAGTTTTTTAAAAATGTCATTGTGTCTTTGGGAAATGAAGTGAATCCTTTTTTGATGCAGTGTTTTTGAGTCAATCTTAATCCTCTTGGCGAACTCTTCATTCCCGTAAACTGTATTCATAGCTAGCAACATTCGACGTTTTGGAAATAGTATTATCCACAGACTGGTAATGCTGCAGGACTGCAGGTTAGATTGTCATTTGGTGCTTTAACAGCAAGACGAGCACTAGTTCTAGGCTTTACAATTTCATGCACTGCTGCAAAAATATGCAGATTTCTTAGTCCTCGACTCTCTTTTAATGTTAATTTGAATTGAGACCTAAACGTCCAAACCCTGAAAGATGAAACATCTTTACCTTTCAGCGTTTATGGTGCACACCACCTGGGCGAAAAAAAAAAAAAAAAAAAAACCTTGGGAAGAAAATAGATGCTAGCTCGAGTACTTCGCAGTTATCATGTATTGGTTGTGAATCCTGAAGTGCATTGCTAATGAATTTAGTGATGTTGTTTTTTAAGAAGCTAGACTAATTCGCTCGCCATACCATCACTCATTCCATCGTCAAGCTTCTATTTGTCAATCATTTTCATCTGCCTTGGAATCATTTAAGCAACAAAATTTTCAGGAGCAGATAAGGGCGCCATTGCTTCTTTAAATGCAGCTCTTGCCACAAGCTGTAAGATGTGTTGAATGAGGAGCAAAATATGGCAAGTTTTTTAGTACACTTTATTCAATTTTTGCACATGCTCTATAGTGGCGACCAATGGTTGAGCTGGTGGTGTCAAACCACATACCTTGTGCTGCATCTGTAACATTCCTCTGATGCAATGTTTCTACAAAAGCAATGTTGCCTGAAATGGTAGGAATCCTGGCAACATTAAGAAGTTGACAGATGCCATTACCAGATACAAGCGCTGGTAGTCTGTCAAGAAGACAGACATGTATTAAAGTACAAACGTGAAACTAAAAATCACTGAAAACAAGCCTTAGACAGGTCTTGACAGGCTGGGAAGATGACATGCCAGTGCAAGTTATCTGCAGAAAATGATGTTTGATAACACTAGCATGTCTGCATTGCATTACTCGATAAATGAAATATACTGTATAGATGCCAGCAGGTGAACCTTGGCTAGCCCATTGTTAGCTGTTTAAAAAGTAACAGCACTAGCTGCTTGGTTATTTGCATGTGCAAATTTCAAAACCCGAATTACTTCAAAATCCACTGTATGGCCTGTACTTGAGGTGCCGAAAATTTCAAGTGGCTTGAGCAACCTCTTACCTCTTAGCATTAAAACAAATGTTTTTACAGGAATTAAAAAATTTTGGAGGGTCTGCGTTAAAAAAATCTAAAAAAAAATTTTTAACCTCACATAAGGATCACCCTAGATTGTGTTGTTCCAACTGAGTTTTTCACGAAAATACTCCAAGGTATTTCACACAATCAGACAGATTGATTTTGCGATTATTTATATTTAAAGCAACTTGTTTCTTACTTTTGGTGAAAAAGATATCTTGTTTTACTTGTATTTAGTGATTTGATTTTAGCCAAAATGTAGATTTTGGTAATTCATGATCTAAATTAGTTTGCAAACAATTTACGTCTTGTGCAATAATGTAAGAACAGTATCATCAGCATACTATGCTGTTTCAAAATTTGAGCATGCTGATAAATCTTTGATATAAGGAATAAAATTAGGCCTAATACACTACCTTGTGGCACGCCTATATCTATACAGGGTGTCCATAAAGTCCGTGTGCACTTGAGAAAATTTATAACTTTATTTGTGCTTGTGATAGAAAGGATCTGTAAACAGGATTTGAAAGAAATAAATCGATATTTTGTAATGTTTTGTTGAAATTTTATTTAAATTTCCACATGTCCTCCATCATTAGAAATACAAAGAGTAATACGATTTTGCAATTCACGAAAAACATTTGCCAATTGATTTATAGTAATGCCTGAAATCACATTAGTTATTTTAGCTTTCAAATCTTCTAATGATCTAGGTTTGGTTGCATACACAATTGTTTTCACATGTCCCCATAGAAAAAAATCTAATGGAGTCAAATCAGGTGAACGTGGAGGCCAATGAAATGGTCCTCCCCTTCCGATCCATCTGTTAGGAAATTCCTGATTTAGAAACTGTCGAGCTTCTTTTTCCATCATTTTGACGTCATTTAATGGTGGATTTTCCATCGTACACAACCGTGTACAGTTCCTGTAGCTGCAATTGATTTCAGTTGAAGGTACCGAATTAGCTTTGTGCTAGTAATTATCCATCACAGCGTGATAATAGGATCCAGGGTGAGGTGATAACATTTTTAGCAGGTGAATCACAACTGCGGCACCCAGCCCAAGACCAATACTTTTGTACTCCGCAAAAGCGGCATCTTTTCCAGAATATGGACAAAATTGGATGCAGTATCCCAAGGGCTTGTTCGTAAGCCACATTTTATAGCCAAACTAGATGGGCTTGCCATGAGTATACTGCTAAGCTCCTCTTTTTCCCAAAATATGGAACCAAGGACTCATTGATGCTGACGTTTTGCTCTAGTATGCAGTTTTCCAAACATTGTTTAAGAGAATCGAACACAAAAGTCTGTTTTGAAAAACTCTCCATTTTTATCAAGATGATTCTTATCACATAAATGCAGATATCTTTTGCATTCTTCAAATTCTCCTCTTGGCATTATGGATGACACCAGACGATTGTTCGTATCATTGCGCGTTTCCCAATGCATATCTTGCTGTGGTAGACTGGCATAGCCACTGACAATAATAATCGCCAAGAACAATTTTAGTTTTCTTTTGGTCATAATTACCTTTCATGAAAAGATTTCCGTGCAATGAAATCATCTCAAAAGTTTTAATTAAATCTAATAAGCGAAAAAAATTTCACGCTTACCCATTCACCACCAGCGTCAGTTTAGACTGACGCAGGAAAATTCCCAAATAAAACAAGTCAAAAACGTTTTTTCGCAAATTTTCATCCTTAGGAATAAATTTATTCGTTGTTTTTCAAGGTCAGAAAATTTTGCTCTCAGTGAATTGCAGTGACCTCATTAATAAATGACATGCAGCAAAAAACAAAAATTATGCATTTTTTGTTTTGTTTATTGTAAATTTCTTTATACCCAAAAATTAAACAAAGAAATGTTTGGAGTTAAAAGTCTAGGATGTCATGACATGAAAAAATTAAACATTACTCAATGTGATATTGTCAACGTATTGAAAATTAATTTTTTCTAGCGTCAGTTTAAACTGACGCAGGTGTGATATGGGTGAAAGTCTTTTCCTGCAAAGTGCATAAAAACGGCATAAGTGCTTGGTTCCTCTATTCAACTGCAAAATGCATGTATTACTGCATATATTAGAATGTTGCGCAACTTGATCACGTCATAGTGTTAACGGCACCAAAAATAAACGAATGCCAGCAAAAGGTCAGAAGACAAAATGGTATCTAGGAACACAAACAATTAGGCTATATTTTTGTACATGAGCTCGAATGTGCTGCGTAGATATGTCAAAATTGTACGCAAAAATCAGAACTAGAAAAAAACATAACTATCAATAAAATACTGATTGTTTTGGACTACTCAGATAAGGAGAGGATCAACGAAAACAACTAAATGACTTAAAGCATTGGCAGATGTAAGGGGCGATATTTCTTAATGAATCATTTATGGCCTATGCTAAAACTGTATATACTGACAATTGAACGAATATGTGATGAACACCTTTAACTTATGAAATCGCTGCAAGTGTTGGTCAAGACGTGTGGCAAAAAAGCCACACAAAAGGCATTCTTTTCATTTCTTTTGAACACTTCGTGAAAAAGTTATTCTGCTTTTAGAGCATGCCCTTTCCACTGGTGGCGATCCAGCACACGGTGCACTTTTTTTATGTGCTGCCCAATATGTATAACCTGCCATCAAAAATCAATTAAAGAGAAATTACAAGATTGAAATAAGAAAAAGGAATTTACCAAATTTCCAGAAAATAGAAAGCATACCATCGCAGCTAATATTGGATTCCGATTTGCTTACATTAAATCTCTGAGTAGTATTATAAACCTACGATAAAGATAACGACCATGTTAGAGAAAATGAGCGAAGAAAAAGATATAGCGTATAGATCAGAAGAGACGGCTGTTGCAGCATGAGAGAAGCGGTCAAAGCGAAAGGTGTGAACCAAAGAGACAAGTCTATTGAATAAAAACATGCTTGCGTTACCATTATGCCCTCTTTTAGCAAATAGACCATTGCGATACGAAGTTAAAGTAGCTATCTCGGGTGAATAAATGTACTGCTTAGGCTGAAATTATCAAATGTTTCGTTTTGTATGTACTCGAATCAGATAAGCATCGAGGCACTACCATGTCATGATGAATAGAATCAATTGTTATAGCAAATTAAGGTAGAAATAGCATAAAATATAATATCCCGACTCAAGGATGCTAATACCTTCTTGTGTAAGAGCAAATGTCATACAGGCCACAGCTTATAAAATGATTAGATGGTGACCTCTTATGAATGCCAAAACATTCTGTGTTTAACAGTTGCAATGCATATTCAACGTCACTGCTCACTGCATTCTACAGTAGCTTTATTTTAAAATATGTTGTAGAATAAATAGAGCCTCAATATAGACAAAATCACCAAAGACGTATATTACTGAATTAAAAAGCAATGTTTCCTCGGACAGAGTTAAGGTGATCCAAAAAATATCTCCATACTGGAAACCGGCAAGCTATAGGTTACTTATCTGTCATCTCAAGCTATTTCAGAGTAGATGAAATATTCACTTACTTTAACAGCAATCTAGAAACAACTGATATGTGCAACCACCCGCTTTTCATGTGTTAAAACTTGTATCTCGATTACTAGCTCAGTGCTTCTCAACCTCTAATTCGCGGCCCAATTTGGTTGGGTCACTGGCTAGTAGTTGCTCACACACGCTAGTCTATTATCGTTTTTCTTGTGATCTGGTGCTTATGATTAGAACAATAAATAATCCGAGATTTGACAGATATGCAAAACAAAATCTGAAAAATTTTTGGAAACTCAACATTTGGGTCGTCTAAAAAAAGGCTGAGAAGCGCAGACTTTTCTCGTCCATCGAAATGACAAATACTCACCCTTTTTTTACATAAACAACATATTACTGCATTCTGATCACTGTGCTCTGATCGTCTCATTGGTTCTTTCTTCAATGCTAATAAATGACGTTTCTTGACTGGCGACCTGTCTATGTTCAAAAATCCGTGTAGTTCACTCATATTGTGTTTATTGTCAGTTACTGCATTCTGATCACTGTGTTCTGATTGTCTCATTGCTTCTTTCTTCAATGCTAATAAATGACGTTTCTTGACTGGCGACTTTTCTACGTTAAAAAACCCGTGTAGTTCACTCATATTGTATTTATTGTTATGCTGTTTGTCCTCCTGTTACGAGAAATCAATGGAGATTGGAGACGATGTATGGTACTTGCCTAGGAGTTGCCGGCCATACGTGTTTATGGAGGAATCCAACAAAGTGACTTCCCAAGTTGTTCTCCACGACAAGCAGAAGCAGAAGACATACAAAAATTCTTTTTTGCTAAAAGGCAGAGTCAAAAGGCGAGGGAGCATGGCACAATGCCACCCCCCCAAAAAATACGCTCTTGGCTAGTAGTATGCTGGCGTATTGCATATCTCGCAATATTATGCCAAAGCGCACTGGGGCCCATTTCCGCAGGTTCACACCTGAGGAACATCCCATTAAACCAACAAAAAAAAAAAACGAGCTAGCGGTGTCAAGCCAGGCCACCAGCCTCATTCTATCCAATATAATTAACCCGGGTATCATACCTCGAAGCTTGACGCTCGCATGAAGCAACAGAAGCAGTGAGAAATAATTTAAAGCTTAATGCAAGATTCGGTAGAGATTCTGTAAAATTCATTTTTCAATAAAAGTCAAAAAATCCAACGCTTGCCACTGCTCTGCTTCGTCTAAAACGTTTGCTCACAATAGGCGTCTTCTCAATCTTGATTTTGCTTCAATGACGCTTCAAGCATTAACGTGCATTACAACTGATGGTTCGCATCAACTTTTCAAACATTCTGCGAATGTTACATAATTTCGATTCCCGGCATTGTAGGGGTAGATTTTAAGCATACTAATGATACCGCGTTGTGGTTTTCAACGCACTTTTTTTGATGCTTTTCAACGCACTTTTATTTTTGACAAAAACTTAAAAGAGGTTTAGAACAAAATTGAAGTGTAGTAAAATTTTATTTGAGATAATGTCATTTTATCCCCAGCCTACATTATTCCTACTTTTAATACAAATACAACTGATCTTACAGGTACTTTTCGCTAACTGCTGACTCTGCTGTCTCCGACTATAATACCACTACCGCTTCTAATAACTAGCATTTTGGAAGAAGCGGTAGTGGTATCATAGTCGGAAACAGCAGAGTTTAAAAGTGAGATGCTGATTTTTCTGGAGCTGTAGACCACTTGACCTCTCTAGTATAATTCAAGCGTTTTCGTTCCCCTTTCATATTTAGTTTAACGTTTCTCCATTTTTCAATTATTATCCCCTATTGCTAATGAATGTAATCACTTACCATCTGTACATGATATCCCTATCGCTTAGATAGGGCCTACCTCATAACTTCTTCTCTACGAGTTAGTTACCCTGTCCACATGACCAATTTATGTGGACTTTAGGCCCAAGTTGATGTGCCATGAATTGGACATGTGGACTGGGTAAGAGTGAAGAATACCTCACTTCATTTTAAGAATGTGCACTCTGACGCAATAAATTTGGTATTGCTGAGTACATAAATAAACGTTTTCACCTAAGATGCGCTATTTGGCCTCCCATTTCCTATCACAGATAAAAGCGTCGATACAAGTATAAAAACTTTCACATATTTCTTGGCGAGCTTCTTGCAAACAATGCGATGTGCAATCAATTGAGGCCTACTAACACTACGTAACACAAAATTTGTTAATTGCGTTTTTTTGACGGATGTGGATGTATTTTTTGTTGCTGATTTCAAAAATGTGCTCGGTTTTTGTCTATCATCTTTACTTTTTCAGTTATCTACATTTCAATTTTTCGTGTTCATTTGCAATTAGTTAATTACACACAACTGGCTAATCAAAACGAGCATGTCCCTATCTATTCTTTTCTTATTTTATTGTATGCACGAGCCCCTTGTATCACACAACATTAACAAAATCAATGCGCGACATTCAGAAATACATTGAACAACAAGCTTTTCTTTGGTCACCCACCATTGCAACGTCCCAGCGTCCTTGATACCTTTTTTCCATTGGCTGTATATCCTGATAAAACCTTTCACCGTGGTCTTCACTGAAATCGCCCTAATTGTCTATAAAACATCCAGATGTAAACATAGAAAATGCAGTTTTAATGACATTCGGCAACCCATTTTTTGAAAATTATGGATCTGTCTCCCAACCAACCCTGGGTAATAGGATCTTTTCTCTTGCTGACAAATCCTTTCACTACCCCGCGGAAAGAATGCCACGCTTCTTTTTCCTTGACACTCAATTATTTTTCAGTGCATTATAGATCTCAGCATGGTTGCAATTTCAGGTGTAAAGAATATTACTCTTATTTTGGCATCAGAAAGTTTTAGAAACATCCGTCGAATTTCTTGAAATGCATCACTATCAACATTCGAAACTTTGACAAATTGTTTCACTAATCCCAATTTTATATGGAGGGGAGGCAACAAAACTTTTTCTTGAGCAACAAGAACGTCATGAATGACTATATATTTTCCAGGTGTCAAACTTTCACGTTAGGCCACTGTTTTTTGCGGTAGTGCTCAGAATCGGCCCTGCTGCCCCATGAACATAAAAAACAGAAAAATTTTGTATAACCATTCTTTAATCCAAGCATTTTAAAGTCACCGCACACATACCTATTAAACCTATCATCCAAAATTCCATCCAAAAGATGTTAAATATTTTCATAATTTTTATTCATCTGGGTAGAGTAAGCGAATCAAGGGAAATGTATTGCTATTATGTAGCAAAACCGCTTTTAGGCTACGAGATGAGCTGTCAATAGAAAGTCTCCACTGTGATAGATCATGGTCGACTCCTATTGCAGCAAATAAGCCATTTACATCTTTGCAGTAGCAGAGATTACCATGAAGGGTGAAATAAACCGAATATTCTTGATGCTTCTTTTGATATGCTGTACGCTGGGATCTTTCCAAGTAAATTCCATTCTCTCAATCTTGAAGTCAAACGTTCAGCACCAGATTTAGTCAAATGTGAATCACGAATCAAATCGTCTAGTTCTGTTTTATTAAGAAAGTGAGGTCCAGAGCTTGTGGCTATTTAGTAGTCTTCATCAGTTATTTGGTGATCTGTGTGTGTTGTGAATCTTCAGATGTTGAGTTCTTTACTAACTTTCGTTCTGTAGTGGCAAAAAAGTATTTTTGCTGATAATTACTGGCACAACACCAAATTGCATTGCCGATGTTTTAGTAACAATACTCACGTTTTGGGATGGGCTTGGCACTAGTGAAGATTCATCATGGGGAACAGGTGCAATAGACGAATGTCTGGGTATGTTAAAGCTATTCTTCCTTTGACCTTACGGTATTTCATGATGTTCATTGTTCACCATGCAAAAATACGTCTATATGATACTTTGGTTCCCTCCATATTCTTTGGAATAGCAAAAGGCATAGACTTCTGTGACCCTCTTACCCCCTTCAAGATTCGACTGATTGCTGCCACGTACAACATGTGTATCCATTCCACAGGATAGCTTATAAACTGTGCAGAATTTTGCTCCTTCACTTATTTTGTGTGATGTATGTTTATTGCCGATACAGAACCCACACACTTAGCGGAAGCAGTCGGGTGAATTTTTACACGTTCTTGAAGTCAATTCAAAGCGAGATTGAATCAAAAAACTTAGATGAAAATTTAAACAGCGTCTCATTTAACGCAAAATAATGATCAATAAAAAAGCCTAAATCCGAAAAACATGATCGGGCATAGCATGTAAACGGTTGATGATATACAAATACTAACGTCATTTTTGGAATCTGCGGCCAAGTTTTGACCAGAAAGAGTTGACACATCAACATAAACAAGAAAATTTCTAAATTTTGTTACGTAGTGTAATAGCCAAGCAAAAAGTCGGTTTTGGCTACAAAAACTTGTGTGCTTTTTTTACGTTGACGCTTGCAACAACATCTTAAAACGTTTTTAGCACCAATTTTAATTTGTTTTCATCATAAATTGGTGTCACCCCAAAATGGTGACACCCGGGGCAGGCCGCCCCCCTAGTGACGCCACTGGTGAGAAGCTGCCTTACCGACAAGAAAGCAATTGGCTTGAGATCTTGTAACAACCTTGCGTTTTTTCTAGGCGGGCCTGACATTTTCAATTTATCGAATTAATTTTTCGGCAATTGAACGAACCTGTGTAATTAGTTTAACAAAGATCGCAATTAAAAGAGTATAGTTGTATTTACATTTCTAGAAAATCAAAAAATACAAATAGAAATTAATTCAATCAAATATATATCGATAGATTTGCTTAATATGATTTTACATGATAGTCAAGGTGGTGTGATAAGGCTTACTACGGTGCTTTGCTTCTGTCATTTCAATTAACTAAAACTAAATGTGGACATCAGTTAATGTTGAACTGGTTTAATAAGCCTAATGTCAGTAATACTTAACTGAACATTTTCCAATTGAAGAAAAAATATTACCCAAACCATAACCGCGTTGGTACTGAGTTCCTCGATACACCCCACTACCCACTTGATTCAGGTAATATGACTCGTATGCTTTTTCGTCCCAACAATACGCGACTCTCATCTTTGAAGAATAGAGATAGAAAGGTAGTACCTCGCAATATATACCCTCCTGTTCAAAACGTGGAGTCAAATGTGTTGCAATTTTCTTCGAAAATGTAAAGTAACTGTGACTTTTCCTCTTTCGAATTTAAGCTTTTCTCCTTTATCGTTTCGCGAAGAAATCTGGTTGTCGGTAAAGTTTTTCCTTAATAAAGGGTGATAATGTATTTTTTCAAATCGCTTGTGAATATAATCTGAGAACCTGAACCTTCGATAGGAATGGTAACCAGTAAAGGTGTCATGATATCTCCAACAATTCTCGGTTCCACTACATCGCAGTATACAAATATAGATAAAGTTCCCTGATAAATATCAATTTCTCTATCTGTGTGATATGTCGTAGGACTTGTATATTCCTCGAAGTGAGCGCCTAACATGTTTCTTAAATCTCTTCCAAAGGTTACTTTTCCTCCAGCCATTTGAATCTGAATTTTGTTCGCAAATTTCAATTACAACAAACAAACTCGAAAAGGTTCATCCCCATAATATAGTCTTAATCCTTTCATCAATACATCCACAATATCTTTAGGAGAACCATAAAATCCTGGCTGCAAAGTTACACGGACAATGCGACGTTTACATTCATATTTTGAATAGTACTCGCCTTCCCGAGATACATTGTACCATGTATGAGGGTAACCAATTTCAGCTACTCCAACTTCCCAAGAGCCTTCCAGATTAATCTCCTGAGGGAGTTAGTCGTATACTCCGATAACGTGTTGCTCGTAAAATAATCAAAAGAGTTATTGCTCGAAAGTGTCAGATAAAACATTATTCGGGAGATTTTCGGTTTAGAATAGGAGAGGGAAGTAAATACCCAAAGGAACTGCTCAACAACGAGATCCAAAGGTCTTTATTAGGATCACCTCGAGTCAAATTAAGTAAAGAAATCGAAACCACAAGGTAAACAACAATCACTTGTGCCAAAAATAAAAACAAATCTGTTCCCTTCCACAAAACTTCCAATCAGGCATAACGTATTATATCCCGCTCGCGTACCCAACTGTTGAAGCTTTCTGGGTATCCGACCCACTTAATTCGGTATTCGTTCTTTCCTCCTCGTTCGTGTTTTAACAATGCGCTCGATTTGGTACGTGTCATCGCTTTTATTGATTTTTTGCAACTCCGAGTCGTAGAAAGTTCCCTCCAAAGTTTCATTATTCAAATCCTTAATGTTGTAATACGGCGGATCCCCTGAGATAGCTTGAGCAACCACAAAAATTTCCTCGGTCTATTTTGGCAAATAACACTTCAGAAGGGGTCATTTTTATGGAAGAGTGATAAGTGTTATTATAAGATGCAACGATCGACGTGTACTTCACTACCACAAAAATTCTAAGCTGCAATTAAGTGGCTTGGAAAAAAAAAAAAAAAAACGATCGACGGTAAAATGTCGATATACCTTCTCGTGTTTTCATGAGTAAAATAACGCCATAATTTCTCTTTTAATGTACGTATAAATCGTTCTGCGATGGCTGCTTTCGTAGAATAATCGTGGCTATGAAAAAGTTTTATCCCTCTTTTTTTCAACCAAGTTTGAAACAGTTTGTTTACAAACTCCTTTCCCCGATCTGAATTTTTGTAAATTTACCGCTTTGCTTTCAGCAATCATAGTTGCAGTAGGCGTATTTTTTAAAGACACAGTATATGCATACTTTGTAAACACATCAATCATGACAAGAATATATTTATAATTATCATTGTATTTCTGCAATCCTGAAAAGTCTATTAATTCTGCTTGCAGTTGAAATTGAGCTCCTGGGACGATAGTTTTTCGTCGCTGGAATTTAGTTTTAACTTGTTTGTGACGTGAATAAACGTCTTGAGTTCGAAGCCATTTTGTCACTGGTTTTCCAATCGCATTTTCAAATTTTACGTGCTCCTGAATAACTTCCTGGAAAGTCTGGGTCATAATATTTTATAATTGCTGCCATGTTATCGATTCAAATTGTTTCCAACCCGGAAGTTGTGTATTTCGCTTTTTCACAGCAGAGGTAAGGAGGAGTTCGTTTGTATCACGCTTGTCCATCCAGTACAAAGCGATCTGATGAATCCCACCCAGCGTTTTTAAATTGTTGCATTGCTTCCAAAATCTGTTTTGCAGTTTTTTTTCTTGATACACAACCGGTTGAGGTTTAGGGCGAGATTTTTTAGCAAATAGCATGGATTTTTGCAATGTTTCTTTATATAACTTGAGTTTTTCATTCTCAGGGAGATCGGAATTTAAAATTTCTTCCATTTTTCGATCTATTTCTGACAAAATTTGTCTTTTAGGTGTATGCCTTTTTAATTTTTCATAAATCTCAGGTTCCAAAGCCACGAGTCGCCTCATCTTCTAGAAGTTAGACCGCCAACCAATGATGCAATTGCAGGAATTACGGCACCAAGGAGAGCCCCTAAAAATCCACCTTTTTGTATGACAGAGCGTTTTTTCTTCAAGCTGATCTTCCGGTTGACTATAGCGCAATCACAAATTGTTCGAATGAGATCGTCAGGTCCTCGTTCAAGAATTGCTTTTCGAAGAGACGGTTTGGCTTGATGCAACAATTTCAGAGTGGAACAATGTTTCTGCAGTCTGTTCATTGGTATACGTAGTTGACCTCTCCTGGGAAAACAGCTGATCTGATCCAGAAATCTTGATGTTGCTCGCAGCGAAAATCGAAAAGAATATAACCTCGCGGTCCTGTGGTGGCTTTTTTATAAGCGTTCATGACACTTTGGTATCTATCTGGAAATGCTTGCCTCGCAAAATGTTTGATCTGATTTAAATCGCGACAATTTTTGAAAAGGACTACAAACTGTGCATTCAAAGTAATATCTCGATGAGATTTGTGAAAAAGATTTTGCACGGTTTCAATGACAGTATAGTTTCTGTGATGTGAATAAATAGTGAAAATTTTGGAAATATTTTTTGGATTTTCGAACATGAGATCGTCCAGAATCACTAAACTTGGAATCTTTATTTCCATCAAGCAAATCAGGAGAAGGAAGACCTTGCGAAAATTTTACTCGTCCTATATATTTTTCAAAAACTGGTTGCCATTGTTCGTAAAAGTAAAGTATCTCAGTAACTTTCGGTTCTAGAATCTCATTTACGTTGTCAATGAATTTTAATATCCATCGTGTTTTACCTGATCCACTCGCGCCCGCCAAAACAAAACTAGATGGGTTTTGTACTCGCAAAGCCATTGACGTCGCACGAAGGCAGTAGAGAGAAATAACTGTCTATCGAAGCAGATTGCAATTCACTGTACCGCGTGCAACGCTTGAAATGAATCCTAACTGGCATCTCTTCCGTTTTTATATTCACAAAAGCAAGTTTTTCAAAGTACAAACGCATGCGATTAAGTTTTCAATAGACAAGTGATTACAATAAGCAAACAGGTTTTCATGCAGAAATTTACACTATTGTTACAACAAACACCAAAAATATTTTTTCTCGACAAAAAGGTCATCGTTCCACTCTTTTGGAACATTTTTCGCAAAGACCAAAATGAAGACAGGGCCAGAATATTACGTTTCTGACCCTATCAAAGCAAATTGTGCATAAATCATGGCGAATATTCACT
Source organism: Trididemnum miniatum (assembly GCA_964006365.1). Classification (NCBI taxonomy): domain Eukaryota; kingdom Metazoa; phylum Chordata; class Ascidiacea; order Aplousobranchia; family Didemnidae; genus Trididemnum; species Trididemnum miniatum. Next base: position 34,114,392 of record OZ023231.1, on the reverse strand, counting down.
ACCCCCGATCTTCCACATTTTGTCTCTCCTCGGACCACCCTCTTCGCTATGACTTCCCATCACCTCCAGAACCCGCTCCGCGCTCATCTGCTCTCGGACAAAAGAACAGTTCGGGCTATTCCTGAAATAAAAATATTAAAATTTTAATGGAAGCTGTCAAAGCGAAGTTTTTAAAAGTCTATCGAAGCATGGTCAATTTTTTTTGCTGGCTCCAATTAACGTAACAAAATTTCACAGGTGCTACAAAAAATTGCTTGTTAGGTTTTTGCCATATTTTCAACTTTTTAATTTCTTTGGAACCTGCATCAGAGCCGCTGAGACGGTTTTAAGGACCGAAAATCACGTAATAATCTGTAATAGTCACTTTTCTTTTTCGAAGAATGTATTGACTGTGTGAACCTTTGTATCAGCTTTCCATTTCTCAGAGGTACAAACTGCAATACAGTTTTCCGTGTTGAAGTTACTTGTTAACGACGGAAATTTTTTTTAACCAATACTATTGTGCGGGTACGTCATAATTTGAACTAGACCTTTTCAGTATAAACTGTCTTTTTTAGGTCGCAAAAAAGTCATATAGTGACTACAGATTCGTTCACGTCAAAATCAGCTCGCATACAATCATAAGTTTTATATACATGTAGCTGCAGAAAACAGTATTTATCGTAAATGGACAGCAGAAATATCCTCATTCCCTTCCCAGTTGTATAGCACCACGCGACAGAAATAGCATTTCACCGCGTCAGCATAGTCCAAATTAAATTCGCGGTAAAAACCTGACGCGGCCAGATTTCGCACAAAGGAACGATCTTCCCAACCCCGGAATGTTATTAATCTTTCGATAAGATGCTCCATTTTTACTTTTTAGTCAAGTCAAATACAGATGAGAATCAAGCAGTATTTATAGTGTATCGTTTTAATACGAAAAAGTTTGTTTCAGTGATCAATTTTATACTGCACACCTCGGACGTCGAATCTAGATTGAGTGAGCAAATTGTTGGTGAATTCGAGGCGCTATCCGAACGAGATAGTACTGAGTGTATAGAGATAGTTTATTTACACAAAGCAGATACCAAAACTTGCAAGTCAGTGGTTACAATAATTTAGATGTTTGTTTTTGAGCAAATTGTCCAATGAAGCAGTACAGCAAAACAGGTCAGTGGTTACAATAACAGAGTTTAGATGTTTGTTTTAGAGCAAATTGTTCATCGAAGCAGTACAGCAAAATAGAGGCAGTTTATTTACACAAAGCAAAACAGAGGTTTGAGAGCGAATTGTCAAACGAAGCAAAACAAGTCACTATAACAGTGCGAATTGTCAAACGAAGCGGTTGTGAAAGCTAATAAAACGTTTTCAATCGACAGTTTTCTAGAAACAATATTTTAGTTGTTACTTAGCAGTGAGAGCTCGAAGTGTTACAAATCTAGAGGAACAGTTTCGACCCCGCATCCTAATACTTTTCGTTTGCAATAGAAGGAGCTTAAACCTCTTTTTTTCTGGGTGTAGGAGTACATTTGATGGTTTCTGCTTCGAAAACCTCGATTTGTAATGGTTAATGGATCGTTGGAGGTTAAAACCTGTTGGTACTGATCAAAGGTAAGAGGATTTTGGTTGATGCATACTCCTTTTGAAATTTGTTTGTTTGCACCGTTTGAGTTTGAGCAAAAATAACTTTTAGGTCCCAATGCTACGATCTTTTCACTCTCATGTTCCGTTTTAAAAAGACCGGGTTGTCTTTTCAAATATTTGAGTTGTTCTTGACAGCATCGACTAGGTCTTTATTCCATGTTCGTCATTTTCGCGGCAATAAAATCTTCTTCGTGAAGGTTGCAGACTGCCGAAGGCATCCATTCGAGTTTTGGATAAAGTACTCTTTTTTGAATTCAGGTTTCACACAAAGATCAATGTCTTTCTCTGCCAACGCGCAGTAGATCGAGGCGGTGTCAGTTTCGATTAGACAATATTTTTTAGGATCCAAAAACTTCTTCATGAATTCGCAGTAGAATTGAAACAAATGCAGTTTCGCGTTTAAATAAACGAAGAGACTGATCGTTGGTGATAGTTCTCTTTCAAGACTCGACTTCGTACACTCCTGGCGCTACCACTCCTAAATTGACAAATCGCGGGTTGTTGATGGCTTTATTGACTGTTGAATTATCGCAACAGCTGATGTTTCGATGCTTCTCTTTGTTCAGCAACGTGGCAGAGTACAGACTGTTTCCAATTAATTTCGAGGTCATTCCCAAAATATTTTTGAAGGCGTCAATATCAGCCGCTCTCCTGATGTCCGAAATTTCGTTGGCCAACTTTTCGAAACATTTTTCGGGGTGAAATTGAATAAATTCGTAGATTCTGGTGATTTTCAACCCTTTTTCTAGATAGTATTTCGCCATGTCGGTGTTTACCAAAACTTTCACACTAAAACGAGAGCTAATCAGAGCGCGTTTGGGTTTTTTCAAGAATCCGTTCTCTTGTGCGATTTTTGCCATATACTCTCCAATATCCTCGCGACTCACTGAAACGTTTTTCACAATAGAGGGAAATCATCAAATTCGGGTTTCAGTTCTTTCGGTGTGTGAATATCGATGATAGCGAGACCAAATGAAGATTCGTCTTGAATCCCTTCCAGAATTTTTTGGAAGGATAGTTGTCGTTTTGGGGTTACCGTTTTCAATGTTTTCAGAAACGAGGCGATGTGAGGTTTTGTTTTCGTTTTTTTTCCCATGTACACTCGCATTCTGACAACTCGATATCCTGTGTCTTGGAGTCTTTTCGTATTTTCTTCTGTCTTTTTTCGGATGTCTTCATGTTTCAAATTGTTAAAAGGATTTATTTCTTGGAGACTTCCGTCCAGGTTCTGGTTGGTGGCACAAACAGAGCAGGAGTGAAATAAGCATCCATCAAACTGGAACACGAGCTTCTCCTCACAGTAACCGTCAACAGGAAGTGAATATTCGGTAAGTCGAACTTCTCCGGAATTAAACTTGTGTTGAATTCTCTTGCTTTGCGAATGTGATACCCAACTCAACCATTGGTAAGAATCAGCATGCCTTTTTGGAAACAGGCAAAAAAAGGTGTCCTTAGCCGTTTCCTTCAGCATCTTTAGTTGGCAACACCGCTAACAGAGAAGCTGGTTTTAAAAATATCAAATCCGTCCTTAACGTAGGGATCTAGCAGTTTTTGGACAGCTTCCACGAAAGGATTAACATCTAGCAGATTGTAGTAAACCAGTAGGTCGCGTAAGGAGGTCCAGTTTTGCTCTGCCCAAGTGTTTTGAACCAAAACATACTCAGCTTGACTAATGTTTGATTGAGTAAGCTTGCTGTAGAAAGCTTGGTGTGGTGGTACTCGAGGATGATTTAATTTTTCTACAGAATCAACAAACTCGTATAGAAAGAAAAACTTCCCGCTTTCACATCCATATGCTTCCAAGAACTCTTTGTAAGAGAAACCAGGTGCCAGGAAATTGCGAATGTCAAGAAATCTGAGTTTGTCTGTTTTTAAGCACAGGTATGTATTGGCTTTCTTGACAACAAAATCTATCTTGTTGAGAAGCAAGCACTGCAATTAAAGTTTTCTTGATTAATTGCAAATCGTAACTTGCAGAATTGAATCCCAAGAACTGGGATTTCATGCAAATATTGTTCAAATTCTTTTTGAAGATTTTGATCTCTACAGTTTTGGTTGGTGCTGAAAGCTTCAAAAACAAACTCAAACTTATTTTTAAGGAGAGTGTAAGCTGCATCTGAAATCTCTTCCAGACGTCACCATCTTGCTGATCAAATCTGTTTCATCCCCGTTAGTAACATGACAGACTCCATCTTGAAACCCAGGTACATTGGAGGAAATCGCAAAACTCAAGGCAACATGACGTGATTCAAACGTAAGCTGTGGACCATTTTTAGATAAGTTTTCAGAGTCAAAATAGCATTCGAAATCAAAGCATGCAAAATACGGAAAAAATCGGTCTTGAAGCGGTACGGTTATACCAATCATAGCAAGTTTTTCAAAAATAGTTTCCTTAGGTTTAAATACACCTCCTGGGTATGTTTGACGCGTGATGAGTTTACACGTTTTACAATGACGTAGGAAATTCTTTCTGTTGCACCACAATTTCGTCATAATTAGAACATTGATAGATGGTACAATATTTTTCAAAATCAGTGATCAAACTCAGATGGTGTTAATATACGTTTAATCTCATTGTTTCGTTATACAATTCACGGCTTTTTTGTATGAGTGTTGCAACATTTTCGTCAAGTTGATAGATCACAATATTAATTTTAAACAAATCTTCAATTTGAGGTAGATCATTGAAATCGATACCAGGAAAAACATTGACAGGATATTTTGAGCAAAAATGTGAAAATAATTCTTTACAAACAGTTTCACATCGACGCGGGTTTGCACCTTTAAAAACAGCTAGACATCAGAAGAAACACAAATCGTTTTCGGCGGAAACATTAACGAGACCGCGGTTAAATTTTATGTAGTCAGGTAAAAGTAAATCTCCACCCAGCGGTGCGTTTTTCAAATCGTGAACAAAAAACAAAATATTTGTCGCCTGATAAATCTTCCACTTCGTATCTGGACGAGAAATGCTATCCAGAAAATCTTCTTCGGAAATGGTATTCAGAAAATCCATCAGCTCTTCTCCGTTTGAAATGAGTAAAGCCGTGTTCAAAAACAACCCGTTATTGGATGGATGATAGTATCGAAATTCATTTGTGTCAATATTTCTGAGAACATAACCAACTGCGTAATTGATCTTAAATCGGTTCTTTCGATTATGCATAATCGCTTGAGCTATTTTTTCAACCATGTCTTTGAATCTCTGATTATAATAAAAATTGTGTAAACTTTGAATTTCTTCTTTTCGAATAAAACTTCTGATAGAAGACCAATGAGATGGAATGCAATCGAAAACTTCGTTGTTGTTTTCCGTAACTTCATTATCATTATACTGAATTTCTTTCCAATGACGTTTCTGACCAGATTTCAATTTCTTTTTAGCTGGTGAATGAATGGGAGCATTGGCGGCGATGTTAGACTCTGGAGAGGACGTATCAAGACTTTCCGCTGGATCAGTCCGTCTGGGTTTCTTTGCAGAAGGCTGATTGATACCAGGACATTCGATCGGGGTAGCGCGGTCAGAAAGTATTTGACAAACATGTTGATTGAATTCGGTCACGGTATTAAACTACACTTGACATTTTCGACATTTTGAGCAAGATTGATTGTGTCGATTATAGCTGAATCGTTTTAAAAACTGTTTTTTACATTTCTCACATGTGAAAGGTTTGCAGAGAGTGTGAACAGATTTTTTGTGCAATAAAACGTCGTCTTTTCTTGTAAATTCTTTTAAGCAGATATCGCACTGATATTGTTTTGCGTCATGAACGCTACGAATATGTCGCCTTAAAGAATCTTTTCTAGCAAACTCTTTCGAGCAGATTTCACACAGAAACATTTCGGTAGTATGATTTTACCTGAGGAAGTTGGAAATTATATAGAAAAGAGATTGCGCAACAATCGGAAATTTTTGTTTAAAACAAGCTGTTTATTACGCAACAGTTTGCAATAAACCAAAGAGAACTTTTTTTGGGGGGTCAATAGATTGAATGGGTGGTCTGGTTCTGATTGTGACAGTTTGTGTGTTTATCACCCTGATAGATTTCGTTGAATTGGAGAAAAAGTTCTGTTTCGTGGTGATTACCCTGATTAATTAGTAATTCAAATCTGATTTGTTTTTATTACTCTGACGGAATTCGTTGAATTGGCGATCTAGTTCTGTTTCGTGGTGATTACCCTGATTAATTAGTAATTCAGATCTGATGTGTTTTTATTACTCTGACGGAATTTGTTAAATTGGCAATCTAGTTCTGTTTCGTGGTGATTACCCTGATCAATTAGCGGTTGAGTTCTGCATTAGTGATCTGCAACTCACCAATCAGTCGATAAAAACTTCATACCGATTCATAGAAACTGCTGTATTATATTTCAGTTCGTAGTAAACACTTTCAAAAACATTGGTTATGTTTTAATACCCAGAGGTTTAATAATAATAATTTTTTTACCTGATTCATACAAAAATAACAACCTCAATAGTTTATTCCCACTAAAAATGCAGAAAATGAAACCGTGTGAAGTATATGTATTTCGTAGTAAGCACTTCTAAAGTTATACTTGTTTACTTGGTTACCCAGAAGAAATCTCATTCGTACTGTACATTTGTAATAATACTCTTGTGTATGTCGAATTCAATGTTCGATAATTAAAATGTAATAATAACATAAAATTGAATTTTGTAAAAATGATTGCAATCAGACGTTAATCTCAAACAAGCAATTTTGTCGATTGAATGAGAACACAAAATATTGTCAATACTAAAAATAATATTTCTGCAAATTATTAAACTACATAACCTCTAAAAGAGCAGAAATATTTCGCTTATGCACTTAGATTGACGCATTGGTCGCAATATTTCCGGTTCACCAACAAATTTGTCAATCGAATTTGCGAAACAACTATTAAAATTTCTGCTAATTAATTTGTCTAAAATGTTTCGATTTTTCTGAGACGCACGCGACGTCATTTCCGTTTGTTAACCAGCGACTCAAATCATTGCCTCTGCCAACCACCACCGGCACGCACTGAGACGGTGGACGAGAAATGGCTCACTTACTACTATTTCATTTACGAGCTCGGCAATTTATCAGAAACAAGTCCCCCCAATGCGTGGTGACTTTCTAATTCCAGCACGGTAATATTTTCCTTATCGCCCTCATTCCACTTATTGGTCGACATTGCAAAACTAACTCAACTTTTCACTACTTCAAAGCACAAAATATTAAATTTATCACACTCACAGTATACAACAAAAGGTGGAAGAACCTTTCAAGACCGGGGGCCTTGTTTCGCACAAAGAAAAATCTTCGCCAATTTTTAGTAAAAGACGCTCGCGAACATTTTGCTACGCTTGTACTATGGTCAAGTCAGGGATTCCTAAACACATCCCTGGGTCAAGTTTAGCAAATAGAATTTTAAAAATCTTTGCCAATTTTATTTTAATCCCGCAAAAATTTTTGAAGTTCTCGAAAAAAAAATTTTTTTGTGCGAAAATTTTTAGCAATCTCGAACAAAATTTTTTGTTCGTGCAAACATTTTTGAAAGATTCGAACAAAATTATTTTCGTGCAATCATTTTTTTCTTCGCGCAAATATTTTTTACCCTAAAATCTTCATCAAAAGCAGCATTTTTTCGTGGTTTTGGCCAACACTTTTGACCCCTAGCGAAATTGACGAAGATTACTTGTTTTTACAAAAAATCCTTACCGGTACGTCTCACTGCTAAAAAGTAGAAAATAATGGCTGCTCGATTCATAATTGTCAGCAGCAATAACAGTAGAAGATATGACGCCGAAGGCCGAAGTGATATTTTGAGATCGAATTCAACAGAGCAAGAAATTATTAGAGAATTTCGAATGAGTAAGTCGGACATCGGTCAAGTTTGTGACATGGTTCAAGAGAAATGGACTACGTTTCTCTGTACTTCTAGGATTTGCTATTGGTGTAAGTAACCATGGCTTAGAGAATATCCCCTGTCACCCAGCAACCAACTATTGCCAAACAGGTGCTGCTCAAACTTTTTGTAAATACCCGAAATTTCTAGAATAAAAGAATCGTGACTTGATCCGTCGATGCACCCAATGACGCCAGGGAATCTTGCAACTTGATAAAATTAATTTTTAGTAAGGCAGTCTCACTGCTGCTGCTTGCCATTTTTGTATGCAAAAGGACTTTATTAACAACAGCATCCACAAATAATAACAAATTCTACTTGCAGTTGGTTGGGAAACTTTAATGAAATCTTCGCTGCAAGTTTGAAAATTTCCAGTTCCTAGAGTTTTCACACACAGAAGAACCTTTTCTTGCAAATTTAAATCAACATTTCTATAACAAAGTCAAAGTTAACTTGCACCGTAAAACTCGAAATTTGATTGAGAGAGCTTTTGGAGTGTTGAAAAGTTGTTGGCGAATTTTGGACCACACGGGGGTTAGCTTATGCTATAAACCAGAAAAAGTATAAATTGTTGTGTGCTGCACAATATCTGTCGTCGAAACGGCACACCAAGTTTGAACACACAACCTGACCGAGTTGTTGCAATTATTTGTTCTGAATTGTTAATGGTGTGTTTCACGAACTTCACAATCAACGGAGCAAGACAATTTAACTCGAACAAACTTGACGCGGCCAACTTGAGGCGAGGACAATTTGACGCGAATTGCGTGAGGGTGGGATGGAAAGTAGTAGGGGTCAGGGAGTTGGAGGGGTTGGAAAACGGTGAAGATTGGGGGAAAGGAAACCTATTTTCGATCCCCCTCTACTCTCACATTTTGCGTCAAGTGTGTTCGCGTCAAATTGTCATGTACCCTCTAGCCAATGCGTTGCCTTCATTTTGTGCGTGTTTATAGTGATTTAAAGTTGTAGCTACCGCTGGAAAATTAGTACCGTATTTTTCGGGTTTTAGGTCTTATATTTTTTATGCTGAGTAATAACTGTTATTCTGCGACATTTCGGCGAATTTGACACTTTGCGTCATATTAGTCTTTATATGCTGTCTATGTTAGTTGCGCAGTGCATGCGTGCTGTAATGTTTCTACTAAGCTTCTATGAGAGAAAAAACACTCATATAACTTTTGATGCTATATTCAGCAAAGCACAACATAGAATGAATCACACGTGGTCAAAATGATAATGGTTACGAGAGAGAGTAATAAACTTTCATTAAGATTGATGACGGCGGGTTGACGTTACAGGAAGGCGACGCAGCGGTCAACCATGAAGAGCAAGTAATATTAGCAACATATGTTACACCTCCCCTCTGAAGTAATTGCTATCGACAGAGTAATGATTAAACACATCAAACAATGTAATCGGAATATTTAGCGGGAAATTTAATTGACCGTCCATATCGCGAGGTGGGTCCAGACGGAGCTGCATTATAGTTAGGTACGGTACTATCCAGTGGCAATCGGTTATGAACAGGTTCTGGTGCGGATGGAGCTTGCTGCGAAGTTCCCGAGTAGTTGCAGAAGTGGCGATTATGTTCAGGTCGTCTTAAATTGGCTTTATACAAATGACGCCGATTTCGACGCAATACACCACAATCATTAGGCCTACGAATCAAATAAGAACGAGGCTTATCGCAATCTTGTACAACATCTGATTTCTGCCAAACATTATTTTTGCGATAACACACTACATCACCTCTCTGTAACGAAGATAGCGGCTTCACACCATGACGATCATAGTAACGTTTCTGTCGCGCCTGTCTCCGAATTATGTCAGAGGAAGGGTCAACAACAACAGGTAACAACAGTGAAGTGGCAACAGGGATCTTAGTACGCAAACGTCGACTAAACAAAATCTGTGAGGGAGAATACTGCATGCCGGTAACAGGTGTGTTACGATATTCCAAAAGTGCCAAAAATGGGTGTTTACCAAGGTCCACTGCTTTTTTTAACATGCGCTTAAGGGTCTGCACAAATCTTTCGGCCTGGCCATTGCTTTGGCTATATGTCGGGCTGGACGTTGTTACAAGTATTCCCCACTGTTTCGTGAAAGCCAGGAATTCCTTGCTATTAAATGGCATGTTATCGCTAACAATTTCAACAGGAATGCCATGACGCGCGAAAACATTTTTGCATTGCCACACGATAGTGCTAGCGGTTTTGTTAGCCAATGCAATCATTTTCGGGTATTTGGAAAAATAATCAACAATTACAAGATAATCTTGGCTCTGAAATGTCATAATGTCCATGGCTACTTTGAGAAACCTCCCATTGGGTATGTCATGTGACAGCAGAGGTTCACGTGGGTGCGAGTTTTGATACTTAACACATAAATCACATTGAGAAACAATACGCTCAATATCAGCACACATACTGGGCCAATACAACAATTCACGAGCACGAGATTTAGTTTTTTCAATGCCAAAATGTGATTCGTGAAGTAACGCAAGCATTTGTTTGTGTAGGGCGGTTGGCACCACAATACGTTGGTCTGCAAAGACAATGTCGTCGGCCACATGCAAAATATCACGCTTATGCCAAAAAGGACGCACAGTTTGAGGAACATTTTTGATGCTGCGAGGCCACCCTAAACGACAAAAGTCTTTGACTTTCTGCAGAATGCTATCAGCGTTAATCGCCTGTTTTATGGTGTCTAAGCTAGTTGTTGTGACAGGCAAATTGGTGATTAAGGAATGCACAACTCGAACAAGATCTTGATCTAGTTCACCACAAAAGTTTGTTGATAAGTGTGCGCGTGATAATGTGTCTGCCATGTGCATGAATTTTCCGGGTACATAGCGAATAATCAAATCATATGGTTGTAGCCTGAGCATTAATCGTTGCCAACGGGGAGGCGTTTTGCTTAACGGCTTTTTCCAAATGGATTCCAACGGTTTGTGATCGCTGTGTACAACTACGGATTGCTTGCCGTATACATACTGATGAAATTTTTCCGCAGCAAATACGACCGCCAAGAGTTCTTTTTCAATTTGCGCATAATTTTTCTCGGCAGGGGACAAGGAACGAGAAGCGAAAGCAACAGGTTTGTTATCTTGTAATATGCAAGCGCCCAAACCAGACTGTGAAGCATCACATTGAAGGATTACAGGTTTGTTTACATCATAAAAAGCAAGCACTGGTTTATTGACAAGCGACCGTTTCAGCTTCTGAATAGCATCTGCGTGTTTATCCGACCACACCCACTTTGCGTTCTTCTTCAACAACTCACGTAAGGGAGCAGTAATGATTGATTCGTTGGGTATGTACTGAGATAGATATTTAGTCATGCCTAGGAAACGCTGCAGTGATGCGACGTCATGAGGGTCAGGCATATTTGCAATAGCGTTTATTTTATCGCCGTCAAGTTTAAGTCCGTCTTCGCTCACAATGTGTCCCATGTAATGTACAGAATTTACTTCAAATTGAATCTTCTTCTCGTTGAAGCGCACTCCCATCTCTTCCGCTCTGTTAAAAAGGGCTAGTAAGATTTTGTCATGCTCGTCCTCGTCTTTTGCCGCGACGATTATATCGTCAGCAATGATGTGCACACCTTGAATATCACCAAATGCCGACTCATTTCGTTTTTGCATGACTTCGCTAGCAGAGCATATGCCAAATGGCATCCGCAAAAAACGTTTTCTACCCCAGGGAGTATGAAAGGTTGTGAGATACGAAGATGTATCAGTTAAGCCGACATGCCAATACCCGTCTTTCATGTCTATTACGGAGAATACACGTTTTCCAGCTAATTGTGACTGCACGTCAGCAGGGGTCGGTATAACAAAGCGTTCACGCAAAATGGCGGAATTCAATGGCTTTGGATCCAGACAAAGGCGTAAACTCTTGTCCTTTTTCTCTACCACTACCAGGTTACTGACCCACTCAGTGGGCTTGTCGACATCGGCCACAATTCCTTTGCGCGTAAGGTCGTCCAGAGCAGCTTTGAGCTTTGGCCGGAGAGCATAAGCAATATGCCTTGGAGGTTGTATGACAGGTGTGACGTCGTCGTTGAGTGAAATATGATATTTATGTTTGTACAACCCGGTGCCATTAAATACATGTGGGTGCTGTTGTTTAATGCGATCAAGCGTTAATGGTAAATTCAATGCATGTTTACTAGGGGTGATATCGTCAATTTTCTTGACCAGGTTCAAAACCTCACAAGCATGTTCGCCAAGAATGGGAATATGCACAACTTTACAAACATAAAAAGGTAAACAAAAACGTTGGCCGTGTTTGTCAAATACATCTAAAAAAACAGATCCTAGAGGTTTAACCATGGCGTTACCAAAACCGCATAATACAGTTGAGCACGTGCGTAAAGGCCCTAAGCACATTTTGCGGTACAAATCATACGGTAAAACATTAGCTTCAGCGCCAGTGTCAAGTTTGAACTCAATGGTAAAACTACGAGAGTTTTGTCATTTACCGTCAAGTTGGATCTCATCTTCGTTTTCCGTCCGCTGTCGAGTAAGGAATGGATTTGGAGAAATTCTTCATCGCTCTCACTAGGTTGCTCAACAATGACTTCATTAATCTTCCGACGTTGACATACCGTTGCAAAGTGATTTCGTTTTCCACATTTGTGGCATTGCTTGCCATAAGCAGGACATTGTCGCGGTCCATGAATGGTACCACAATAAAAACATGTCTTCTTACAAGGCTGAACATAAGAGCCAAGCGTCTCGCGATTTTTCTTCATTTGATTTACCGAAATGTCTGCAGGTTGATCTTTCGCTGCCATAAAATGTAACTGCGCTTTAGTGGCTTCTATCGTATGACAAATGTTTATTGCCTTCTGTAGCGTCAACTCCTCTTCTTCCAGCATGCTTTGTCTAGCCACATCGTCTCGAACGCCGAAAAGTATTTTGTCGCGAAGCTGTCTTTCAAAATTGTCTCCAAAATCTCCAAAACCTTGACTTTTCGCTGAGTTCTGCAGCCGCATGATAATTCTTAAAAGACTTTTCCCAGCGACGCCATTCTTCTGACAAGTTACCCGCACTAAAGTTTAGTTCCCGTGGTGGGTTCAGTTTGTTCATATTATTTTGCTGCAATAACTTCTGACACCATGTAATGTTTCTACTAAGCTTCTATGAGAGAAAAAACACTCATATAACTTTTGATGCTATATTCAGCAAAGCACAACATAGAATGAATCACACGTGGTCAAAATGATAATGGTTACGAGAGAGAGTAATAAACTTTCATTAAGATTGATGACGGCGGGTTGACGTTACAGGAAGGCGACGCAGCGGTCAACCATGAAGAGCAAGTAATATTAGCAACATATGTTACACGTGCTTATCAATGATGCCACAATTCCCTAATCCCATGACTCGTTTTCATTTGGCTTGACAAACCTATTCAGTGGGGGTTCGTGGTCAAAAAAACAAGAGGTGCTGCAAGCGACAAATTTTGACGAGCCTGCTTAAGTGTAGTAATCCCAACGCTTATTACAGAAACTCTATGATACATAACAATTTACAGGAATGATTTCATACTAAAACCATACAAAGAGTTACCAAGCTAGTAATACCTTAATGCTGATGTTCAAGTATGGCTGCCATAAGTAACACAGAACAGTACCAGTAGATTTGGTGAAAACAATACCAATTTTTTCACTTGTTATTTAAATTACAATGCATGCTACATACATGTGGGTAGATTGAGGGCTGTTATCCAAAAGTTCAAATCTTTTTTAAAACATTTTAGAGACCTGGCATGGATTCTCAAATATGTATAATATGCATAAACCAGTTACCGGTATGCATGTACCTAAAATCAGGGAATATTGTAGAGGAAAATAGTTTTTTTAAGGCAGTTAAAATCTTCCCTAACAGTGCTATTACAACTGTATGTGCATTATTATTATTATTTTTTTTTTCTGTGACATGTGTACTGGCAAAAAAATAAACTCTCTCTCTCCCTAAAAAACCTGCTAAAGCTACACTTGCTCGAGCAAACTATAGCATCCTTGATCCAGTTACCACTACATGTTTTTGCAACCATCAACCAACTTTAGCCTAATCTTATCACAAGAGTATCAACTGTCTGGCAGTGGTCTAAAATGTCTAGGCTACACATACTGGTACCAGTAGCCTACCACACGGATTAGCTTACAGCTAGGCTACTGATATCTGTCTACCTAGTCTAAAATAGAAAGCCTGCCCAGTCTAAATCTGCATCAAGTTTCAACTATTGTAGCGGTCCAGGTGGAACAGGCTACACCTGTTTCGTATTCCGTATCTTAGTCTAGGACTCACCAGTCTTCAAAGTAATGTCTTGATTGAATCTTTCTTTAATAAATGGCCCTTTGTCCAGATCAACGTGGTCTTCTCGTTGAAAATTGTTGTTGACACAAATTCCTTTTGCTTCCCAATTAAATAACAATTTGATCTTATCATTAGTATCTAGATTTCTCTTCCTAAAAACATGTGTACTTCAGTAAAACTTCTCCTCGTCTGCCCCATGCGAACTAGTTATCGCAGACAAGGCAAAACACGTCTATGACTTAACAGTAGCGTAACAATCACTACTGTGGAATATGTACAAGACGTAATAATACATTCAAAACACGTGTATGACGTAACAGTAGCGTAACAATCGCTACATGGGACCCCCCTCTACACACAAACAAAATATGACGTATCCCCCTCAAGAAAAGAAAATTCAACATGCTGCGTAGCAAGTTCCGCTCACGAAACCAGCAAAAACGTCAACAAAATCAATAGCAAATCAGGGGGCAGGTTTATTCTCTCTGCGACAGTCGTAAGTTTGCCCTGTTAAAACACACACGCATAAAATATGAATTCTTGCTGACACTAAAACAAAACAAAATCCCTTTAAAACTAAAAACTTTTAGATGAACAGGCGGAGGAATTTTGTCAAGAAACGAACGAAATCTTTCAAAACACTCGAGGCTTCAAAACACAGAACACAAAATGATATGCCTATACCAAGCAAAAATTTCGCAACCTATTGGGGGTCCGAATTCTCCGGCCCCTAGTCGAATATCTAGGTCATGGGTGCTCACACTTTTTCAGCATGCGAGCTACTTTTAAAATGACCGTGTCAAAATGATCTACCCACTACAAAAATGCAAAACATCTATTGATTTTCAAATGTATTGAGGATTATTTGTACGTACGATGTATGTTGATGTACCTCACATAACCAAATGAGCCAATATTGCAAAACACACATAATTAATTATTGACATTTTTTGTAATAACCTGAGTTTACTTTGATGACTTGCACTGAATTGAATCAGCCAGGGATGCATAGTCCGGACAGTAGCTGCTGATAGCCAACCTGAAGCACACTTCCAAATGTTCATCAGTCATGGTGGAACGGTATTTGGACTTGATGATCTTCATGTAAGAAAAGGCTGACTCACATAAATAAGTGGAGCCGAAGAATGCAGTCAAAGAGATAGCACATTTCCTCATGTTGGGGCACTTTTCCTCCGTGAGTAAGTTCCAGAACTGTCCATGAGCTTTCGACTTCAGCTCAATGTCGGTTTGTAGAGTCAAAATCTCATCTTCCACTTCTGAAGAGTTCATGTGAAACAGTGATGCAATGTTTGATGCGAGTGAAGCAACCTCAACATCTTCCTGAAAAGGATAGCACATGAATGTAGCGACTGGCTCAAGCAAAGAAAAGTCTTGAAAGCGTTTGTCAAATTATGACAGAGAATCGGTGATCTGCTTCGCGTAGTGTGCACTGTCAAGTTGCTCACAGGCCTCCCCTTGCGTCTCCAACTCTGACGCCAGGTTCTGGAAATTTGCCAAATCATGGCGCTGCAGCTTTGTGGAGAAATGTTGCATCTTTTGTTTGAAAGCGTTAAGTGAGCTGATCATATTGGTCACTGTTTTGTCTTTTCCTTGCTGCTCAAGATTAAGGTCATTTAACAAGTTTGTCAGATCGGTTAAAAATGCCAAGTCTAACAGCCACTGACCGTCATTTAGCTGCTTGTATTCTGCACATCCAGATACACGAAAAAACTCCTTAATCTCCGGACAGAGCTCTCGAAATCTTTTGAGGAATTTCCCACGACTAAGCCATCTCACGTCGGTATGTAGCAACAACTCAAAGTGGTCGCAGTCAGCCTTCTCCAGATGTGCATGGAATAACCGTCTTTCATGTTGAGCATTTTAGCGCATAACGCTTGTTGGTGGATAATGCAATGGTAAAGTCTGGGAACGCATCATCCTGCCTGCACTTGGCAATAAATCCATTCACACGCCCAACCATTGCAAGTGCTCCATCTGTGGTAATAGACATCAATTTGTACATTGGTAGCTCAGTTTTCTCGATAAAGTTTTCGAACGTCTGAAATATGTCCTCTCCTTGCGTCTGTTCTTTTATGGAAAGTGCTGTTAATAGCTCCTCTTTTGCAGTGATATCACTAAACACCATGCGAATAAAAATGCACATCTGGGCTGTGTCACTCACATCCGTAGATTCATCCAACTGCAGTGAGAAAAATTCACAATTTCTGATGTCCGTCCACATTTGCTGGGTTAAATCCTCGGCCATGGCATCACAGCGACGTGTAACTGTATGTCTTGACAGCTGCAGAGCTTTGATTGAAGATAATATCTCTGCCTTATTTTTAAAGTCCCGGAACAATGAGTCAGCTGCTTCAACGAATGCCTCTTTTACCATCTCTCCGTCTTGGAAGGACTTCTTGTTTTTAACAATGGTGTGACACACCCGGAACGATGCTTCGGTGGCTGCCTTCGCTTTTGAAGTATGTTGTGTGAAAAATGACTGCTGTCCTGTCAGCTGGGATTTTAGTTCATTCACCTTTCGCTTTCTCAGCTCGCTTTTCGGCGGGAAGTCGGTGTCGTATCTTCCATGAACAGTTCGAAAATGCCGCTCCACATTTCCCTTCTTTGGTACTGCGATGGTAGAAGAACACATGAGGCAAACGCACTTCGAAAATGACATTTGTGAAAAAAAAGTCCACCTCCCATTCCGTGTGGAAGTAATATGTTTTTACCTTTTTACTTGGTCCAGCTCTTTCACTTATTTTAGTGGCTATAAACTTTAGCGAGGGCTTAAAATCTGACACAATACAGCAAGTCCTCGGTTTACGACGGTCTCTACTTACGATGTTTCAAGGTTACGAACGCACTTTAAATGCAGTGCTTTGGGCTCATTTGTTTTCGTCATTTGCATCGTACATGACGTGAACAATTGCGAACTATTACAATTATGAACGAATAATCACTAAGCTTCACTCTCATGGTACACAGTTTAAGTGATACGACATTTTAGTTGTTTAAGCCGGTTTTCTCGTACAGTAACTTGTTTGATCGGTTATTTAAATTTTTTCAACTTCTTCACCATCTTATTAATACAGTTCTGCATTGATGCATCGGCATTGATGCTAGAATGATATTTTTGTAATGTCACGTCGCGATCGACCAGTACCACCTCCGCGATCAACCGGTAGATCGCGATCGACTTAATGAGCACCCCTGATCTAGGTTGTTGCTGTGAAAGTGGTGTCATGTGGGCTGGATGTGAAGGTCCCTGTGAGGTAACGGAATGGTCTGTTTTTGGTGTAAGTTTGGATTATTCAGTTTCGGGTGTCTGATTCTAAGAGTGAGACTGGGAATTGGTCACTGGATCCATCAGCTGTGAGTTTAAATTGGTAAAGCTCAAGTACGCTGGTTTCAGCCGATCTATAGAGACGCGATCTGAATGGGTGAGGTAATCCAAAACAAAATACTTCTCAGTTTTCCTCAAAATCCTGTATGGTCCTTTGTAGAATGGATGTAAAGAAGGACAACGGGCATCTTGCCGAACGAAAACGTGTGTGGTATTGGGATTAACTAACATGGGATCAACATGGAATTTTTTGTTAGCCGATCGTGAAGGGTGATAACGAAAGGAGGCAACCTTTTGAGCAATAGACTGGACAAATGATGGTGTGGCGCCGCTGGAAATGATGGATTCATGATTAGATGCCACAAAAAACTCACCCGGTAGGCGTAACGGTTCCCCAAAAACGATTTCATTGAAGGAAAGGCCCTCTAAATCTTCTCGAGATGAATTTGCAAAGCTAGCAAAGTCCAGGGCAAATTGTCGTGCCACTCTGAGGGTGAACCACGAGCCTTCAATGAAGTTTTCAGGGTCCGGTTCACTCTTTCAACAATCCCTTGGGATTGCGGGTGATACGCAGTGCTATGATGCAATTCGGCTTCCAAGAAGGAGGCCAAATCCTTCCACGTTCGACTCGTGAACTGGGCACCACGGTCACAGTAAATATGAGCAGGACTTCCGAAAGTGGATACCCAGCCAGTCACAAAGCTATCAGCACACTCTTTTGCAGTAATCTCCTTCGTAGGCACAGCCTGAATGTATTTCGAAAATCTGCAAACTATTACCATCAAATAAGAAAAACCATTACTGGGAGGCAAAGGGCCTGTCAGGTCGACATAAACATGAGTGAAACGAAACTTAGAAGGAGGCGAAACTTGTTTCAACGGGGCAACGGCGTGCCGCTGCACCTTGGAACGACTGCATTGCAAACACTCCCTCGCCCAGGAAGCCACATCTTTCTTTATCCTTTCCATACAACTACACCAGTGAGTAGGCGCACGCTTCCCCTGATTCCAGGATGGGACAAATTGTGGAAGTGGTGGAAGACACTGAGAGAGAGGTGTTTATTTTTACCAGAAAAGCGCTAAGACTTTCTGGTGAGAGGCTGCGAAAAGACCATATGTCCAGCACCAAGGAACCAAGCTCCAAGGAACCGGCGCGGTCGCCGAGTCTCCAGCCACTCAGAATCTACAGCCACTGAGACGCGTGCAATTGGGCACGATTGGTCTTAACTTTCCCAGAGAGTCATCACACAACACAAAATCTTCACCCCGGCTTCAGCGAGAGGAACTTCCTTCAGTATTAAGGCGGATGTGTAAGCCGTCCGCAATTCCTGAATTTCGGGGTCGGAGCGTTGCTCAACCGCCAGCTTTAAATAGTCAATAGATGCAGTAACAGGCAAAACAGAATTTATAGTGGCATGGTCCGGAGGTCAAGACAGAGCATCCGCTACATTAACTTTCCCGGAGACATGTTCGACCCGGTTTGTGAATTGTGAAATGAAATCAAAAAACCTTGCCTGTCTCGGGGATGCAGCAGGTGAATTGCAATAAAACTTGGTTACGATCGGTTTGAGGTCAGTCTTGAGTAGGAAGTTTCGTGATTCGAGAAAGTAACGGAAATGTTTGATAGCAGAATAGCATGCGAATAGCTCACGTTCAAAACACGACTTTAGATCAGAACGCCAGCGGGCGGCAGCCTTTGGCCGTGACTTGGTTTAATACTCCGCCCATTGCTATTTCACTCGCGTCTGTCACTAACTCGAGTCTAGTGCAATCACTTGGATGAACTAGGACGTTAGAGTTGGCTAAGCTGTCTTTGACTTTTTGAAAACAAGCGTTGCTTTCAAAGGTCCACACGATTCTTGCGGGGCAGTCGGATCGTGTGAGGGCATATAGCGGGTCAAGCAGTTCCGCAAGGTGAGGCACAAAACGAGCGTAAAATTGAACCATGTCAAGAAATCTGCGAAGTTGTCTCCTGGTTTTCGGACGCTCGTAGTTGGCAATGGCAACCACATTAGACTTGGAGGGCTTCAGACCTTCCGCTGAAACGTGGTGCCCGAGAAACTAAATTATCCACTCCAAAGACGCACTTTTTCGGGTTCACCATCAGACCGTGCGTTCTCAGTCGCTCAAAGACGTGATGTAACAGGGTGCGGTGCTCCTCCTCAGTTTCGCTCATTACAAATATATCGTCGAGGTAAACGAAAACACGAGGTATGCCAGACAACACTTCGTGCATGAGAGCCTGAAAGTAATTGCTCGAAGTAGCCAAACCCATTGGAAGGTAACGGTATCGGTAAGAGCCAAGGGGTGTTGATATTGTTAACTTGTGGGAACAGGTTGGATCAACGGGAATTTGGTAATACGCGTCAACAATGTCAATGCAACTGAAAAAATAGCAGCCGCTGGACATGACTGAAAAGTCATGAATGTTGGGTAGGGGGTATCGAGTCTTCTTGAGTACTTTATTAAGTGAGACAAAATCAGCGCAAAGAATGTCTGAGATGGATCATCATTAGACAAACAGCATCGCTCAACTTCAGGTAGCCGAAAGAGTCGTTGGGTGCTCAAGTCCACATTTAAGCCATAACGTAGCAAGAAGTCGGCTCCTAAGATGCCATAGTCTAAATTGACTGCGTAAAACGGATGCTCGTATTAATGAGAAAATCCCTAGTCGATGCGCTGTAGTGAGATGCCAAAGACGGGAATAGAACCCAAGCCAATGAAGGTTAGAGTTTCACAATCAGCATTCGTTAGGGATCGATGGTCAATGCAGGATAGCGGAAGGAGAGAACAAGCGGCTCCCGTGTCAACCAACATATGAATGTTCAGTCGGTGCTCACGTACAAAAAATAGAGGGCTTGAATCAGAAAAGGTCCTCCAAGCCTCTATCTCGTGGAGGACGCTGGGCCGTTTTTTTGGCCGATTGAAGGACGAGGGACAAAACATAGGACACGGTGCTCCGCCACACCGAAAAGCTCGCTGCCCAAACCACTGATGATAAGTGCGCAAGGATGGGGAACGTGGACTGGCATTGGGAGGAAGTGGTCTTGGTGAGGGCGTAAGTTGAGGAGAATGTAAAAACATAGTGACACTGGGTGTGGAGGTGAATGGGACTTGGCTGGTGGCTCTGTTATCGGATCGAGTTGATGGGTGAGAGGACAAAGCGTTATCAATTTGATCAAGACGAGACTCGAACATTTCGTTTATGATTCGTTAAGTGGGTGGGACAGGTGACGATGTAACAGGGGAGGTTGGTTGGCGAGTTGAGTTCACCATGGCCAAAAGCTTATCTGCGTGAGAGGCAAGGCTGGCTAAATCGTAGTTTTCGTAAGGGTAAAGAGCAAATCGTGTCTGTGGGTCCAAAGAGTTGAGAATGTGTTTTTTGATGAGGTCACCTCACAAGATAGTTTGGTTAGGGTAGGCAGAAGTCAAGTGTGATTTTAATCGGGCTAAATAATTAGTTATTGTTTCGTTTTCCCTTCGTTCGGCGGAAAAGAAAGCTGCAAGGCCTTCAGAATCTGGAGTAGCAAATCAACGTCTCTATTGTAGCAGTGAACTTTGACTGCTCATCAGTCAACCCATGCTGTTAAAACATCAGCTCGGCAACTTGGAAGAATGCCCCAGGATTCCGTGGCCAAAACCGTGGCAAATGAGGTTGACCAATGCGGGCAGTAGCGACGGACGAAGATTGGCTTGGGTTGAGTTCTGGTGTCTCAAAGATTAAGCGTCTCTGAATGGGTGTAGAAGTTAGGGCTGAGGTAGGTGTCGTGTTGTGTGAAGTGTTGTGTTGTGCCTGTGTTGCAGTCTGTATCCCAAGTGTTTGATTAGAACCCCTTAATAAACTATTAAAACAAATGCGTGGCCATCCACGAACCCACTCGAGCAAAAACCCTGCTAGACCTAAAATCACACAAAACATGCATTGAAAGAAAAGAAAATAATAATCATTCTAGACAAATATTGCCGACCAGTCGGAAAGATGTCTTACCTGCCCTTCAAAAGAGTTCAGTCATCTACGAATACAAATGCCACTGTGACAGTTGGTACTTAGGAAGGACATCCCAACGACTTCAAGATCGTATAAAGCAACATATTCCAAAATGGCTACAACAACAACTTACTGGCGCCACCAAGCGGACACAACCAGGCCGGGCGTGCAAACAAAGTCAAGCCACTCCAGAATGTGACTCAGCCATTGGACAACATCTTTTAGAAAACGCCCAATGTGCTGCCAACTACAACGAAGATCAATTTTCCATTCTGAACACTGCACGTAACGGATTCCATCTCAGTGTACTCGAAGCTAGCTACATCAGAGAACGGCGAGCGATTCTTTGCAAACAGAAAGAGTTTGTCTATACTCTTAATCTGTTCAAATAGAATTCGGGCCTGTCGCGACTTGTCCATTGAGAAGTCGCACGGTATTATCTCTTTGATGATTGGCCAATTTTGCCTCATCGTCGCCTCGCTTTGCCCTCGATTCGTCGACGTCCGAATGGTTTGATTAAAATCTGATCTTGTTTCTCAGTTCTTTCATTGACGCAATTACCCACTGAAGAGTGCGTCACGAAAAGCTTCTGGGACTAAACAGCTTTTTTCAAGGCTACTGAAAGAGTTATGAGAGAATGGTTCTTTGAGCCCAATGCGAAAACAGCTTTTTTCAAAGCTACACTCCAAAAATTTATATGCATACATGATCAAAACATGGAAAGAAGTAAGAAATTTAAAAAATTTGGCGATAGAACTTCAAAAGATATAAAAAAGTTAGGGGGTGCTGCAGCTCTTGTGTACGAGCCGCCACTGAACCTATCAACGCACTAATCCTTTAAATATTACAGACCTATTTCTTGACTCAGTTTATTTCAATTCGCCATTTAACAAATTGGTTAAAGACCCATATTGATTGCAAGAAAGAGCACACGCAATTTTTTCCAGACTACCGTTGCGAAATTTTGTGTCTATATCTTTCAATGCAGCATTTGTTTCATGCAGTTCCTCTCGTATTAGCTTCACGGATTTCTCTATATTCTTTTCAACCTGCAACACTTCTAGAGTAGCACTGTTGTCAGTTTTACGTCGCTTGCACGCTATAACGTCGTCATTTTGTTTTGATGGAGGAAAGTTTAATGAGTTTCCCGATTTAGTACTTGAAGTAGGAGAATTCGTGGATGAATAAGAGAATTCGTGGATCCCGATTTAGTACTTGAAGTAGGAGAATTCGTGGACTCGGCGACCGCGCCAGTTCCTCGGAACAAGACACATGGTCTTTTCGCAGTCTCTCACCAGAAAGACATTGCGTAATTTCCATTTATACATTTATCATTTTCTTTCATTTTGTATCACGCGTTATGCCTTTCTATGCAAAAATAAACTCACTCCTTCCAGTCGATAGGCTAGGACTAGTATCGCATGTGGTGGTTCCCGGAACGTCGTCTGTAAAAACACCTCCAATTATTTCAGCAACTTTAAATTGCATATCGCTTGGTTTTTCTGCTCTATTAGTTTTTCCGCCATTTTTTTCAATTCGGCTTTGTATATTGCAGCTGATTTTTGCTTTTCAACTTCAAATCAAACCATTTCTTCTTCACTTACTCTGTGGTAATTGACACACCTACTCCCTAAAGCATTTATTCTTGACGCAATTTGATCCCACTGTTTATCAACCATAGCTTTGGTTTTATTTGAAATAACTGCGCTGGTTAAAAATTCGTAATCTTTCATTATGTTATGTATTCAAGGAGCATAGTGTTTTCTTCATAAGTCCATCCTTTAGCAGCCATTTTTCAATTTGCAGTTATTACAACAATTTACAGTTATTACAAATTACATGTTTACGGTAATGAAGTAATAAAAAATAGTCTGACTGGATTTAATACCGGTGGCGGCAGGAAGAGAAGTTCATGCTATCACGACACAGCTATTGTGAAGGCATGAAGCCAAAAATTTTCGCCCAACGCGAACAAACCATAGTATACCAACGTGGCGAAGATTTTTCTTCGCACAAACCCAAACAAAAATCTTCGCCATTCGTTCGAAGACCTCTTTTGGCACGAACGCGAACAGAAATCTTTGTCATTCGCTCGAAGAAATTTTCTTCGCACGAACGCAAACAAAAATCTTCGACATTCGCTCGAAAAAAAATGATTGGTGAATACGAACGCTATTCGAATGCAAAGATTTTTCTTCGTGTGAAGAGCATAGTATAGAGCCCCAGGATCCAGCTACAGTTCTCTAAAATATGACCTCGACTCCACCACCGCTCGAACAGGTTGAACAAAAGTTGAAATCTTCTTTATGGACCACGACTGAGCACCTGGGAAAACAAGAAATACTCCCATCGAGTGATAGAAAAATCCACTTGGGAACCAATCCAACAAGCCGAAAATTTGCGGTTAACGGAAGTTTTCAAAATGATCGCAGGTTGCAGACCAATCCACCTCAGCTGCCTCAAGAAACCAAAGGAATGAGACTATAACAATCTCAAACCACACGTGTAAATCGTCAATGGGGTCTTCCGAGAAATCCAAACCAAAGGCAACTACAGCAATGAAGACAGGAACCAGATTTAAAACCAGGGTATGAATCTTCAATGACGGGGACAAATCCGAACCAAAGCAACCAGTAACGGGAAAACGAACCAACCAATCAAAGCAAGGTGAGAACTATAAATCCAAATTCCAGCATAGATATCGAGTATAGTAGCGGAATAATTTTGATGATAAGAACTCGACATTAGGTCAGTACTTGGGAACTTATTCCAGACTTCTTCTGGACCTAGTGCCGGTCCATTTTGCTGTCCCAGGGGAAGCTCCTGGGTCTTCACTCAACTGACCTTATAAAGGAAACCAATCCAAAAAAATGAAATAAGATGTATTGAGCAAATAAAAAGATACCAGCTGATTGAAAATTATTTCCGAGTTTATTTGGGAATTGCTGCTTGCCGTCCAATGTTACAAGCTTGTGTATCTGAGTCAACTCAAAAATAACAACAAGGAATCTCCGACGTGCCGACAAAACAAAAGATCGTGCGATAATAACAGCAGGCTAGCACTCGTCTTGTTAAGCTTGTGGTAGTGCAGGTTAAAATATTCAATGTATCAGTATTAGGATAGACTAAACAAAAAGTGAAAAAGAAACAAAAAAAATGAAAAAGAACTATACCAGTGGTTCTCAAACTTGTCGGAAGTATCGAACCCAACAGGTGTCATGCAAGCATACATCGAACCCTTAATTATAACCAGGAGCGGATCCAGAAAATTTTAGAGGGGGGATGCAGTTTTGAATTAGACTAAATGTTAAATGAGTGCAAAGACGTTAGACGTCTAAATCGGGAAAGGGCATAAGCTCTTTGAAAAGTTTTCACGTCAGGGGCGTATTCAGAATATTCTTAAGGTGGTGGAGGGTGGCATAAAATTTTTACATTTTTTAAGCGTATTTTTTTCCGGAAAGTTAATTTGAAGCAAATTGAGGAACAAAAATATGGCTCTAGGGGGGTCCGGGGGTATGCTTCCCCGGAAAGTTTTCAAAAATTTAGACACTGTAATGGCCATTATAGCGCTTTTTGAACAATTTTTATGGCAAATTCTGTTTAATTTTTTTGCCTCTAACTCTTAAGTGCTTCACCAAATATGATACATTTTGTTCACACATTTTTGATTTATGCGTGCTTAAGGCGTAAAGATGATTGTTATCAAATAGGTTTGAAATTATGGAAAAATTGTATTCATCAAAAACAGCGTTGAAAGAGTATGGTGGGGGGATGCATCATTCCACGCAGAGATAGTCATTTACTACAACTGTATGCCTTTTTGCAAAAACTTATTCTGATCTTAGCCGAACCCCTGCTACAGCCTCACCGAACCCCTGGGGTTCGGTCGAACCCAGTTTAAGAACCACTGAACTATACCAATTACTAATCAAAAATCTTCATCCAACCATCTACCAACCTGTTGAATGCCTATTGGCACCTGTCATACTTGTATGCAAGTGCCGGTACGGTACCGTAATTGCAACAACCAAAAGAAGTTTTAATAACAAGCTTAACAAAATATTCCTACTTAATCTTATAATTGAATTATTCATAGACAATTATGTGACTCAACAAACTCTGCTAAACTTTTTTTAAGGACTATGGTAGGCGGTACAGGAACGGTCTACTGGTCTAAGCAACTGAAGCCCATGCTATTGTCGCGTTTTCTAGAATAGACTGTTAAAATACTCTATTAGTATTATTTTTCCATTAGTTCATTTTTTTTTAAAAAGGTGAAAAACAACAACATGCACAATAGCAGATGCTCCCAGTCGCACCAGGCTGAGCAGAATAAAACTAAGCGTTTTTTTTTTCGGGCTGAACGAGGCATGTGTCATGCCGACTCGGAGCTTGATTTCAATAGAAGAAACTAAAGTTTACGTCTCGCTCAGCCTGACATGGCCCCAGTGTAGACCTGGCTTTAGTGTATTTGACTCGGCGTGTACGTGTGTCGAAATAGTAGCGTACTCCACAAAACGCAAAAAGCTTTTGCATAAAAAATCCGACTTTTGCCCGCTAGATTCCAAAACCGGGGCATTTTGATTACTTATTCTATACGCTTTACAACTTGTTTAAGAAAGCTCTTCGTTGCACTAGGCCTAAATATTTTTGAAAGTTTTTCTTCGAACAACTGAGGAAGATATTTGTAGAGAGAGGGAATTTAGTTTTGCTTGGAAATCAGGTATTAAAAATTACCAGCAGTATAATTTGCAATTAAATACAGTGTCGTCCATCGTGTAAGAGGTTGCGAAATGATCTTGTACTAAATCCATGAGAGTTTGCGTGGTCACCTACTCTGTAGCCTCTCACAGTTTTTTTAAAAGGAAAGAAAACAGAAGCGCGATCACATTAAAATGGAAATAGCATCGATACAATTTTAAGTAACCGTATGCATAGACTTATTTCTGATTCAGATGAAAAACTTCCTTCACACGTTTTACGAAATTGCTCTTATTTTTACGGGCAGAGTTTTTAATTTTAGCTGGTAGTTCATTCCAAAATCGAAATATTGTTTGCTATAGCTTTTTACGACTGGTTTTTACTATTTGTTGCCCATGATGTGATAAAAACGAAATATTTGCGATTTTGTTTGCATAAACTTTTATGTTAGTCTAAAGATCCGGTGATCGGCCAGGAACTTTTAGTGGTTTGCACGAACAATTTTTCTGCGTACTTGCAGCATACACCGGTAGTTTTCAGATTTGATAATCATAGCAGTGTTTATTTTAACAAAACAAAAGCAGATTTGAATGATTCACAGGAGTGTTTGAGGCGGTTCTGTTATTCCGAGAGACACCGTGCATTTAAAAATCAAGCTTGAGACAGCAGATAAAAGATAGTACGGACCAAACAGGTAGAAACTGGAGTAACCGGCCCGTGTTACTATGCTTCAGTAAACCAACCGAAACAGTAAAATTGAAGTTAAACGTGTGTAATAGTACGAATAACTGAGGTGATTTTCAATCACTGAACGTAAAATTCAACATTATACGATGGAGATCAGGAATTGAGCGAGCGTTTTTTGAAACAGCCAGGGGCGTATTCTCCAGAGGTTCAAGGTGTTCAGCACACACCCTGCAATATCACAGGCACACACGTTAATTAACATTCAAACTGAAATAGTGGGATTTTCTCGTCTATTAATTTTCGTAATATCAGCGCAATCTGAGTTCTCTTTTTTTTTCGATGAACGACAAATTGCTTTTTTTTCCACGCTGACCAATGGCGCAACATCTTGTACGATAGGTTCAACAGATATCGTTGAACACTAGCGAGCCAGACCTTTTCTATTGTATTCTGAATCGTACTATATAACAAAGATTGGCTTTTTTTCTTTCCACACGATTCAAATGCCAAAAATGTTCTATTTTATAGTTAACCCAAGTGCAACGTCACTACACGTGCTCAATCACGCCACGGCAAATTGCTTTTTTCATCGCAGAGGAATGACGGAGCAAGACAATTATTGTAGCCCAGGCGGTTAGCCGCGGAGATAAGCCCCGCCACTCGTTACACGTTTCGGCGTAATACCGCAAGTGTAAGGAAGATTTGATTTGATACAATGAAAAAGGTCTGGCTCGCTTGTAACTAACGATACCTTTATTATTATTATTATTATTGGCATATTTATCTCCTATCACGAGAAAGCGACGAAGCGCTGTACGAGCTCGCTTAGGAGTTGGCGGCCATCTGTCTACCACGCTAAGATGGGGGAATCCCGTTAAGTGCCTTTCCCAACGGCGCAACAAGTAAACTTGCCGGCTCTTTCCACACTGTCCCTTAAATGCTGAACGTCAAGCAGGGAAGCTGTGAATACCAATTTTAAAAGTCATTGGTTTGACCTGACTCGGGATCGAACCCCAAGTCTACCGATTGGCGACATTGTGCCAATTTTACCGGCCCGGGATTTGAACCCCAAACCTCCCGCGCCGATAGCGTGATAAGCGTGTGCGCTAAGCAACTGAACTAACGGCCGGTTTCGATTGTATTTTATATTGTATTGTATAGCGGAGAGTGACTTTTTCTCTTTTCAACACAATGCAAATGACAAAAATGTCCTAGGCCTACTTCACGATTGAACCCACGTGCAACGTCACAATATAATTATGCTTATTTTTTTTTTTTAAATAAGGTTATTTTCAAATTATATTGAACTGAAAATTCAACAGTAATTGAGGGAGACTGCGAAGTGAGCTTGCGCTCTTCCAGTCAGCAGCCACCCGTTATATATGTCAAATGCGATCGGCTCCAGCCGTGAATCGAACCCGTCACGCAGGATCTGTCACATGCGCGCGGTACCGCTAGGCCATGTCGCTTTATCATGCCATATCACACAGTTTAAACCATGGTTGTCGCATGCGGTTGTGAGTAATTGCTTGTGATTTTCGAAAGTGTGGCGGTCAATATTATACATTTTAAAGTTGTAGGTCAAATTAATGGAATGGAAGTAAGTGTTGGCAGTATTTGGCCAAACTAAAAAGGAAGGACATTTTGTATGACCTTACTATTGTACAGTTTTTGTCCCAAAAACGACGAATGGAGTCAACATACAAATAAAACCAAGATGATTTACTTCTACTAAGGAAATAAAAGCTCGTCATTGTAGCCGTATTACGGTTTTATGTTATCAACGACTCGCAACTGTATGCATTAGTATGATTCGGGGACTGCGTAATGCAATGGCGTCACACCATCTATTCTAGGGGGTTGTTTAATCAATATTAATTCAAAGATTTTAATTGTAGTTATATAGGAACTTAAAACGCTCGTGCGTGAAGGGTAGGCTTCCGCGACGTGACACACCATTGTAATGCAACCTGAGTTATTGGCCTATAATATCCGATGCAATTTTATTATATACGTTTCTTTGTAAATGAATTCGCTGAAAGTGTTTACTAAAAAGTCTCACTACTATGCACCATTGTTTACTTTGGCTTTATTATATTTTCCAAAGTGGTGTTCGATAACGGTGGGAAAACTCACAACTAAAGTTTCGTACTCTTAGGCTGCAAAACTTGCCTAGTCGATACTGCTATGTTTTTGTTTTATATTTCGAAGTTCATACCTGTCACCGTCTCCTTCATTAACATGTATATACAGGGTTCCCAAGCTAGTCTTGAAAGTATGGAGAAATAATATCACGTTTTCCAGGCTGAAAACGTTTGAAAAAAATTTTTTTTCTTACATGTTGGTATGGAAAATGAAAATATCTTTCCAAACTTGATTTCGCATTTTCGTAATGATTGTTGGTACGTTCCTCTCTTTCAGAATTTGATCTGGGCGTGTCATTGAGAGTCTATATACTAAATATTAGCAGCCAGCCATTGTTTTTAGAATGCTGGTTTCGTAGTATCTTATGCCACTCAGGTTTTGCAATATTAACATTGGTTGCAATACTCACTTCTCTTTTTGAGCATTTGAGGAGCGTGAAGGAGATGGTCATTTTCATGGCCAATATGTGAAGTAATGAAAAGATAACACTGCGTAGTGCTTAGGTTATTTTTTCAATAACAGTTCAGGGGCGTACCCAGGGGGAGTCCGCTGAGTCTGCATCCCCCTGCAGACAAATGCACAAAAACTTTCATGGTGTTAAGCTGATGTACGTTATTGTTAAATGTACAGCCAGCATTACTCCGACATTAAAAGCAAGTCAAAGCTAGTTCTGCGGGGGTACTTTTAACGTCATATACAAAATATTAGAACGTCTATCCAGACCAATATTTGAAGTTAATTTTAACACGTTCGATTGCAAGGAAACTACAGTCGTTTAGAGATTTTGAAAGGATAAGTCCGGCATAAGTTTGAAGCAAGCACAAAAGCTCGTCTTCCAGAGAAAGTTACCTGGCATGCAGCGCCTGAATAACGAAGATCCTTTCTTTTTTGGTAATCGACCACCAAGACCAGGCACGGGCAACATGATTTTCAGTGGAAAACAGGACATGTTAAGACCTTTTTTTACCCTTCCAATCAGTGTCATCCTGCGTGCATTGCTTTAAATTGCGCCCCCCTCCTAAAATCCTGGACACGTCCCTGCAGTTTCTTTATATGATTTTGATTTATGGTCGTTAGGTTGTTTTGACGTTTGGGCTTGCCTTCATGTATTTTATACCAGAAGTTCTACACCATTGGGCTAAATGACACATGATGTTTGCCTGGCTCTCCACTAATGTGTTTCAATAGTGTAGAATTTTAAAACTATACAGTTATTGCCAGCTTGCTCCGGATGGCAGATGCTTTCCCGTAGCCCGGAGCGTTACTCTGTCTACGCTATTTAATCTGGCTGACAGAAACCGAATCTGCCTTAACGGCGAGACACCTAACGATGTTCAAGCTGGGCAGCGGCAAACGTCCTTTTCAGGACGGGGCGATGCGCATCTTCGGCGCACCGTCAACAAGTTCCAAAGGCCCAGCATTAACCAACTGAACATCGAAGGCCTCACTGCAAGCAAGATGAGCGTGTTGCATCATCTTGCGTTACAGTGTGAGGCACTCGTCATCCTCTTACAGGAAACCCATTGCACCTCGGTAGAAAGGTTAGATCTTCCGAGCTACCATCTAGCTGGGTTTTCCTTGAGCAGGAAGCATGGTCTTGCTGCGTTTGTCCATGAGCGTCTGAAGTGGATCCTAATCGACCAGTCCCCACCAACATCGGAGATCGAGTGGGTGTGCGTGGATGTTGATAACTATAAAATAGTCAACGTCTACAAACCCCCTCCAACACGGATGCAAGCATCTGATCTTCCAGCATTCCCCCATCCCTGCCTCTATGCTGGCGACTTCAACTGCCACCATGTTGACTGGGGCTATAATAATAACAATCCAGATGGTGAATGCCTGGCTGGCTGGGCCAGTGCCAACAACTTCACCCTGCTATATAGCCCCAAGGAGGCCGACAGTTTCCACTCTGGCCGCTGGAAAACAGACACCAACCCAGATCTTGCATTTGCCAGTGTCGATTTGGACAGTCGCTTACCTGACAGACGTGTCTTAGGAAAGTTCCCAAGGTCACAGCACCGACCCTCGCTTATAAGTCCACCCAAACTTGCTCATCCAAAACCGAGCAAGCCTGTAAAGCGATGGAACTTCCGCAAGGCCAACTGGGACCGCTATTCTAACCTAACCAACAAACTGGCCAAGAGTATACCGCCACCTGAATCTCAAAACATCGATCAGGTTTACCAGTGCTTTTGCAAGGTAATAAGCACTGCGGCGAAGAAATGCATCCCTCGTGGTCGACGATCAAACCACATACCTTGCTGGGATGCGGAGTGTGAAGACCTCTATCAGCATTTCCTGCAGTCACCTGGGGGCCCTGATTCGGATAGGGCTGCCACAGCCCTACTCACAAGGCTCGACGGGAAGCGGAGAAATCGCTGGTCAGAGAAGGTCCGCAGCATTGACTTTTCGCACTCCAGCCGGCTGGCATGGAATACTATAAACAACTTGACTGGTAGGTCACGACAATCCCCTCGTCAATGTCCCGTTTCAGCTGATGCTATTGCTTCTCAGCTGGTTAAAAACGGGAAATACGAAGGTGTGAATCGACGCTCATCTCGGCTCGTTTTACAGGAAGTGTCTGACTTTTGGAGGGCTGATCCATTACATCCTGCGAATGTCTCTGGGAGTTTTTCCCATCGGGAGTTCGCTGCTGCCCTCCAACATTTAAAACCAGGCAAAGCTCCTGGACCTGATTCCATTTGTCCGGAGCTGATAATCCATGCTGGAGCCAGCTTAAAATCTTGGCTACGTGGCTTCCTATCTTCCTGCCTGCACCACCTCAAAATTCCTAAGATCTGGAGAAGAGCGCTAGTAGTAGCGGTCCCAAAGCCTTCGAAACCTGTAGAGGACCCAAAGAGCTATCGTCCGATCTCCTTGCTCTGTGTTCCCTACAAGATTCTCGAGCGACTTATCTACGCCCGCGTCGAACCTCTTATTGACCCTCTGCTCCCACGGGAACAGGCGGGTTTTCGACGCGGAAGATCCACCGTGGATCAAGTCACTTTGCTCACGCAAAGCATTGAGAATGCATTCGAAGCGAAAAAGAAGGCCGGTGCCGTCTTTATCGACCTGACAGCTGCCTATGACACTGTCTGGCACCGTGGCCTCACCTGCAAGCTGTTGCGGCTTCTGCCGGACAAGCACATGGTTCGTATGATTATGGAGCTGATCCGTAACAGAAGCTTCACCCTTACAACTGGCGACAGCAAGCCTAGCAGGTTACGACGCCTGAGAAATGGCGTCCCCCAGGGATCGGTCCTGGCCCCCCTCCTTTTCAACATCTATACATATGATGTCCCCTCCATAACCTCCAAGAAGTTCGCCTATGCCGACGACCTGGCGATACTTCATACATCTGGAGAATGGAAGGAGTTGGAAAGGACTCTAAGCCAGGACATGACTACACTCTCGGAATATCTCCAGACCTGGCGATTGAAGCTTAGCCACACTAAAACGGTGACGGCGGCCTTTCACCTCCACAATCGAGAGGCTAAGCGTGAGCTTAAGGTCTGTAACATCGGTAAGACCTTACCTTTCTGTCCAGTTCCCACTTATCTTGGGGTCAAACTGGACAGATCGCTCACATATCGTCCTCACCTGGAGGCATTGCGCAAGAAGTTAAGTGCTCGCGTCTCACTGTTGAGGCGACTTGCCGGAACAGGTTGGGGTGCTAGCGCTAAGACATTACGCACAGCTGCCCTGTCTCTGGTCTACTCGACTGCCGAGTACTGCGCACCAGTCTGGTGCCGCAGCGTGCACATACGGCTTATCGACAGTGTAATAAATGACGCCTTGCGCATTGTCACTGGGTGCCTGCGTCCCACTCCATCGGTCTACCTTCCGGTTCTTTCAGGCATCCAGCCAGCTGAGCTTCGCCGCCAAGGAGCGACACTCTCCCTAGCCAACCGCAGCTCCCTGGACCCTGACCACATTTTACATGGCCAGTTTCATGAATCACAGGACGTATGTAGGGAGAGATTGAAATCTAGACGCTCATTTGTACCTGCTGCTCGGAAATTACTAGACAGTCTTTCTGAGATGGACGTCCGTGCAGCCGAGTGGACGAACACGAAATGGGACATGGAGTACTCTGCCAACGCATTGTCACTCCACGCTTTCATTCCCAAGGCTAGCTCCAGACCCTTGGGTATGGGTCTGCCCAGGGCAGCCTGGGTCAAGCTCAACCGTCTGCGTTCTGGTGTTGGACGTTTCTGTTCGTCCATGTACAAATGGGGTCTCGCTCCTCTAGCGAATTGTGAGTGTGGTGCCAGTGAACAAACCGCAGATCACATCATCTCACAGTGTCCCATACATCGAGCACCCCGAGGTATGTTTGGTCTAATGGTTTTGGATGACGAAACAAGATGCTGGCTGAAGTCCCTTACAGTCAGCATCTGACCCAAGCAGTTTGGTGGCCAGGTTGGTAAAAGGATAAACCCTCGGCCTTGGTCCTTTCATCTGTCTTGGAAGAGATGCCCCGCCAAACGACGACGACGATTGCCAGCTTGAGACTGTATATATGCATGGTGCTTGATGGTAGAGGCATCGTGTTGCAAAACTGACAATGGCTTTGTAACATTGAATTTGTAATCATTTTGGTCGTTGTGCAATGGACTTGTTATCATCGATCTTGTGCCGTTGGAAAAGGCACTTACCTCTTTTTTTACTAAGAGTCCACTGGTTTTGAAGTTGGAGTTTAACGTGTGCACTTTCTGTGTTTGTGATTCAGGAAGATCATTTTGGGTAGAAAATGACGTGTTAAAATGTTTCTCTGTCTTTTATGTTTGGTGGCGTAAATTCAGCATCAACTAAGATTGGCTGTTTTTAACACATTTTTTTGTAGTACCGGTAAGAGACACATTGCGTCGAAGCTAAAGGGTATAGCATATTATGACACGTTGCGTCTAGTAGTAATAGATAGATGATTCGTTTAATAAAAGAAATGACTGGTGGGCTCTTTTTTTCTGGCAAGACTACAAAAGTAATAAGGGTAGGTTAATATTTGAAAAGTTTTGTAAGAAACGTTGAAAATGTTTACAATCTGAGCAAGATTTGGGTGGGCCGGTACTCCTCACATTTTGATAAGTTTTGGACAACTTCGTAAATGTCGCAACTATTTTTTTAACTAAAATTGCTTGGAAAAAATTGAAAAAATTGTACGGTTCTATACTTCGTTTATGCAGCCTTGTCTTTGCATTTCTATAAATTCCATATAAGTTATTTTCTGCATGTAACTGTATCTCAAAAGTCATTAGGTTTAAGCAATATGTTCATCAACGTATTTTCGTATCTTATCCTTTGCAAAGCGATTTTGTGTTCTATGCTTTTTGTTAATTTGTTAAAACCATTGGTAGTTGTTAATTTCGTGAAAGCATTGGTAAGGTAATTTAATATGATAGCTGCAACCTGTACTTTTGTTGTATTGGTCGAAAATTAGGTCTTGTAAAAGTCTGGAAAACGAAATTCAAAATGGTGTGGGAACCCTGTGTATACCTATTTCTTGTGAACACGTCTCAAGTTTATGTGTCTAATATGCAAATTAGGCTGCTTGAAAAGGCGCTTGATGTTGGTTCGCGTAATCGCATTAAACTTTCGAGCACTTCCACACATTTGTTTAATAAATGCCTGCATACGACAGCAAATATTGTAGAGGAGCACACCTTTAAAAAATGATCACCGTACGCCACTGGTATCATACGCGATCGACTCCAGCTATGGATCGAACCCGTTGCGAAGAACTTGCAACCTGCACAAGGTACGCGCAGAACCAATTGAATTACCTCACTTTAACGAGCTGCATTAGGCTATAATTGCTGAACAAAAACTGTAATCGCAGCAGTTTGATTGATAAATTCTAATCAACATCAACGTTTCGTTGTGTTTTAATTGGTTCAACGAAGAGTTAAAATTATTATGGGGGGTTTTACAATACCTTGTCCCTGTTACTCACATTTGCAAACAATACATCAAGTGTGATCGGTCTAGTGTGACTTACTTCATGGTTAATTCTACTGAGCGAGAGAGTCTTGGTTATTGCGCTCTAGCAATCCGCAGTGGGAAGCATTGGTTGAGTTAGGTTATGTAACAATGTATTGAACTGATTTGTATCTTCCTGTTAGCTACTTGTTTTGTTTGTTTTTTGTTGAGTTGTTTTTTTTTCTTTTTAATTTTTTCTCTTTCTCAAAGTGTTATTATATTCTTATTATTATTTTGTCTGATGTGAATAAAATTATGTGATAATGCTGCATTATAATGCTACTTGTCGGGAAGCATCTTGACTTGAAAACCTTATGGTTCTTCGATGCTTCCTAGTCTGCATTTTAATAACCAAGAATAGCATGTTTATGTGATTTATTGTTTTTAGAAATGCAGGCAAAATAAACTATTACTAATATTATTACTATTATTAGGTTAACATCAAATAAAATCTTCATTATACTCGCCTTATACGCCGAAGCGTGCAACGAGTGGTGGGACCATCTCCGCAGCTTAGCGCCTGGACAACATAGCTCCAAAGAAATGTCGCAGCGGTGACGAGTCGTTGGTGACACTGTGCCGATTTGACCGGCCGGGGAATCGGACCCCAGACCTGCCGCACCGATAGCGTGTGCACTCAGCAACTATCATTTCTAATAAACATTTTGACATAATCATGAAAGTCTTTGTATGATTCCCTGCTGGATATGAGGCTCCCTGGCAAAAACAATAAATCCTTCGTTGAGAACATGAACTAGAATGTATTTGCACGCTGTCTCATCGACAATGTTTCACAACGATTATTCGGATTGATGAAATACATCACATATTAGCTTGAGTTTCCGGTTTGTTACGTGGCTTACGCTCAAGTTTGCTGTAAACTTCATTCAAGTGCGCTCAATTGCTTTCCGTATCGGGAAGACATATTGTTTTTTTTTTCACTTCGCCAGTTATTCAATCTTCAAACATTATTATTTTTTTTATTTCTTAGTTTGGTCAAACTTAAAGCGAATGTATAAAACGGTGGTCAAAGGATGTAAGAAAAAAGTTGCTTTTAAGGCGAAGAGTTCAAACAATACGACTGTATCCTAAGGCGATTAACTTTTAGTTCAAATTCTAATTCCTATACGATAATGATGTTGATATGTCATTTGTTCATACGTAATTTTTTCAAACAATTACAACACATGTATAACATGCGCTTGACTAAAAATACAGAATATTGTAACAATTCTTGCGATCGATTAATCGCAATTTATTGATATGGAAGTGTTGCATCTAATTATTACACTCTGCCGTATGATTTGCTAGCTGTAAGTCACGCGCTAAAATTTGACAGCACACGAAGTAGTTAGCAAAAATGATTCATGAAAAAGCCTATTATTGATAAATTTTTACTCGTTTGTGCGAAATCTTCCTTTAGTCAATAGCTAGAAACAATGGTTTTGCCCGACAGAGAGAAATCATTCACTGCACGTCCTGATAAAATTAGAACAGCAATAAGCGCCTCGGTTAGTATAAAAGATCATGCTACTTTTCAAATAATAACATATAGATTTCGTTAACTTTGAGAAGCAAAGCAACAAAAAATGAGGTTTATCATTCTTGCGATTTTTTCTGCTGGATTGGTTTGCGGTCAAGGTAAGTTGGAGTTCTTTTCAATAACCTAGCCTGAATTAAAGCCTGCACCGCGTAATTCAAACAAAAAACCTAATTCAAGTCCATCATTCGAGACTGATACAATTGTAAAGGGTTGCTTGCACCCGCTGTCCCTACCTTTAAGTAAAATTAACTGTATTTTTTAAATGTTTACGCCGGATTTGGCTCGTACAACGTATGCGTACTTAGTGTGGTTTTATTCGCCAATTTTTTGTGTCGGCAGTGTAGCCGAGTGTCATCAGCGTGACCGAGCGATTCGGAGCGTCGTTTTCACGACGGCCATGATCGCAATGTTGATGGTTCAGCTCCCACCCAAGCCTCGTTGTCCTTGGATAAGATGCTTCACGACAGTTATCTCTGCTTGGTGGAATCTGATAAGCAGCAAATCAAAGAAGTCAGAAGCAAAATTCAAGCGAAAAACTCGAAACGAAGGCAACTCCTAAGCGAGTCAGGATTTGTCCCACGCTTAGCGCCTCTGTCGCTTTTTCGTGACAGGAGGATAAAAATGAAGAAACCAATCAATTCGTGTTGCAACGCCAGAATTTATGCCAAATTTAAACCGTACATCCAGTTAAAAATAAGAAACCCATTTTGCCGCGTTTTTGCAGCTAAGATTTTGTGGCGCGAATATTAATCATGCTTTACTCTTTTTTTTTCATCATTTTTTTTTCATTATCCTCTTTAACGTACTCTGCTCGCTAAGCTGGGTAACGCAATTAGGCTACAAATTTTGTGGTTCAATTAATAACCAAACTATCGATCATAGTTTTGGAACAGAATGTTTTTTCGATTGCAATAATTTCTTGGATACATCGTATGAAAACACTATTCATTGTTCAACCTTTTTTTTTCTGCATCTGACCTAAGTGAGCAAACTTGAGCATCTGTTTTTCTTTTTTTCTTCATAGAGTTGAGCGGTTCATAACTTCATGTTTGTTGTTTCATAAGCTTTTTCAAGGGCCGGACTGTGATTATTTCAAATCATTGATTTAAAAATCCAATTGCAATTGAGCGACACCGCAAAGTGAGCTTCGGCGTAGCCACCCGAATGTGTCAAAAGCGAATAACTGCAGCTGTGAGTCGAATAAACCTACCATGAAGGATCCGCAAACAACGCGTGGTGTACCGTTAGGACATATCTTGGACGGTTTACCATGATGACACTCAGTCTTTTCTCTGCTTTAATTTTTATTAAAAAGACCTGCATGAGGTTTTTTTCTGATAATTCAACAGTAATTGAGAGAGACTGCTAAGTGAGCTTGCGCTCTTCGAGTTAGCAGCCACGCGGTATATATGTCAAATGCGATCGGCTCCAGCCGTGAATCGAACCCGTCACGAAGAATCTGCAACTGGCATGCGGTACTGCTAGGCCGTGTCGCAGACAAACATCCGCAAAAAGGTCTGAGCTCGTGAAGTGACAAATTCAACCACTCAATGAAAACAAGGACCACTGCTGTTGCATGGACACAGTTTTTCGTAGAATTCCAACTTTTATTTTTATGAGCTCGTGCTTCTAGTGCAGAGGTTCTTAACCGGGGTGAATTTGCCCCCTGGGGGCAAACTTTGCTCACTGAGTGGGTAATTTTTCTCAAGTATAAATTAAAACAAACTTCAACTTTTAGTATTAAAGTGTTGCACCGGGGGTAAGCTATGGTTTTTTCAATCGGCAAGTGGTAAAGAATACAAAAAAGGTTAAGAACCCCTGTTCTATTGTAACGGAAAATTTTCAAATCAAATTTTTGGTTGCGTTGCTCAGTTCACGTACAGTGTCATCACAAATTCTTTGGGAGCAATCAACAAAAGCGTTCTTTATTTTCAAACAATCAAAGTCATCACAAACTGTCACCAACTCATGACACTCGCCAATGCACTAGCAAGAATGGTGTATTATTTGTTATTTAGGCTTTGACCCTCGCTGTGGTCCACCGCGTCCAGTAGCCCCAGGACTTGAAGGCGAGTGTCCCAGCTGTCCAGAAGAGTGTCCAGACGGTGAAGTTTGTTGTCCGCTAGGCATTTGCGGAATGGCGTGCTTTCCAGTTGCGACAAACAGTGAGTGATTATTGGCTTTGCCAAATATTTACAATACTTCAAGGATTCAGTAAAATGTTGAATCATTTCATGAGGACAATTGTTTACTCACAGTCATAATTTTTACGAAGTTTTTTAAAGAGCGGAAATGCGATTAAACGTGATATTCAGGGGCCCAATACTTCGTTATTCTTCCAAATTTATCTTACCTAGTAATATTTCTATGTTAATTAGCTTGATTTTGCAACAATTATATATACTTCGTGCCGTGAGTATTGAACAAAAAACACCATACTGCAGAAAACACAAAAGCAGTATTGAACTATTTTGCAACGTAGGCGTCGTAATTTCTCAATTGTGCTCTTCAAATTGGCGAATTTTGTGGAAACACTTTTTACGTGATTGATCATGTAAAAATTGTAATTTGCGGTGAATGCTGGATTGTTTTATGACACTTCTTAGCAACTAAGGCTCTGTTGAGCTTACCCGAAGTAATTTTGATTGACCTTGTTTTCTTATTTCATTTTTAACTCCGTTTTTGCAGCTGAGCAATTGTAGTTTTGAATTACATTCTCGTTGCTAAGCGTAACTGAAAGCAAATCGTCAGGCAAACATGTTCGTCTACACTACTGTACATACGCCATGCGTTTATTAGCTTATGGGTTCGATTCTCTGGTGGTCACATCAACTAGATTCTAAAAACAGCATTATCTAGCTCATTGCTAATTGCACGAGTTTTGCATGCCAAGTCGTACATACACTGCACCTTATTTCAAGAACCGGTGGCCTACAGTATCAAAAGCTTAAAGATCATCAAAATGCAGAAATTTAAATAGGATGCATAACTAACTGTCGCTTCATGAACGTTTTGTGTTTATTGGAGCTCGTAAAGTAAACTGTGGCTAGTCTTTTCGTTTTGGGAAAGCTGTCTACAGTTCAAGAAATCGTTGTATCTTTGAAACAAACATAGATTAATCACAACTGAAATAAAAAATAGTCTATTGGCATACTGCAGTTACTCTTAACC
This sequence comes from Trididemnum miniatum, assembly GCA_964006365.1. Taxonomy (NCBI): domain Eukaryota; kingdom Metazoa; phylum Chordata; class Ascidiacea; order Aplousobranchia; family Didemnidae; genus Trididemnum; species Trididemnum miniatum. The sequence goes on along the minus strand of OZ023231.1, from coordinate 34,074,987 downwards.
GTACGTATAACAAGTAACTCTTCATTTGTTTTTGTTCTCTAGATTGTCCCGATGGACTCGATCAAACATTCTGTCTCATCCCTCCATGCTCAACTGAAAGTTGTCCCAGGTTTCCGGAAGCTCAATGCACGGACGACTTTTGCGGAGAGTGCAACGCCATTTTCACCAACGCCAGAAACGACGTTATTCCCAGATTTTCTTGTGAAGAAGACAGTGAGTAAAATTTTTGTGAATTCAAATATTCTCTTTAGTTTTATCAAAAAGTTCGGAATGAAATTAAGCAGAAGTGCGTCTGGTATGCTGTTTCAATTAAGCTGATTATTATCTTAAAATGTTTGTTTTGTTTGAATGTGGCAAGATACGTTTAAAGTTTGTACACGGAAAAATTAACAATGTCGATTTCACAGCGATCATCATTACAAAGTTGTAAGCGTTGCCAAGTTTCTTGCAGCGCCTTTGAAATATATGCTTCTCCTTCTCAGCTTAGCTGATTTTCTACCACCAGAAAATAAATTAGCTATGACTTATTCATTCCGAAGACAGGAAAGTAACGGCAAAAAAGTTCATTTCTAAAAAAAAACTGAAAAAATCACATTAAACGATCAACTACTCTGGCTAGTATTGAGTGGAAAGGCAGCCGGGCTTTTTGATCAAAGTAAGCTTTAAAGTTCTTCACAGCATGGGTGCAAATGCAGAACATTACACCATTACTTTAACACAACACATCAATCTTTCTTATGCGTTTAGAAAATCTTTTGCTCTTTTGCAGATCAATGGCCAGAATGTTTGGCCTCACTGCTGTGCCCCAATCCTCCATTCAATTGCTCAAACGGTTGTCCGAGAGTTCCTGACGCTGAATGCTCAATGAATTGTGATTGTAATGTTGTATTTTGGGATAGTAGAACCGGTGTTACTTTGAGTGCTGAAGAATGTGGACGAGGTAAACCATGATTGTTTCATTCATTGCTGGTCTGTACTGCAGAAAAACATTGTTCCAGTTTTTATTATGGTATTATCCTTTTCAAACTATAAACTGCATAGACCTATGAACTGCGAAATTTTAAAACTGTTTGGTATCTGCTCTGCACTCGTCTAACGCCCAGTCGAGCAAAGCACAGCAGCGAAATGCAAAAGGTGTTACGTCATAGGCGGTAGAAGAGTTGGCGTACAGGAACTAAAAACATTGGATGGTTGCAAATTTAAAATTATAGAAAGGTAGTGGTCGAGTCGTGAATTGAATAAAATAAAAAGTCATAGAGAAAACAAATAAAATAAGGGTCTGATTTTTAGGTTACGTAATTTGAACTTGTTCGTGTGTCTGCATTTGCTTATCAGTTCGGATCATTTATTCAGCAGCGACGATTTTTCAGCAGTCCGTATGGTGTATTTTTCTTCTAGACAAAGCTGACAGTTTTTGCCTCCACAACGGTAGCTGGAGGCTCTTCGCTCAATGTTTCATGCGATGGTGGGGTTTGAACCGGAGTCTTTTCATGCCCATGTAAACTTGGATGGCTCAGTGGCTTTTCGTTTACTGTGGTGTTTGAACGAGTGGACGTGATTGCAATATCGTGTTTTGAACTCGTTTTTCAAGCATCCGTAATAATGCAAGACTTCGCCGTTGCCCTCGGCGGTGGCGTGATGTATGATTGAGCTTTCACGGCACTTGCCAGGAATTGGGCATTTTGCCTTATCGCGGCACTTGCATGTATTATCGATTGGTGCGTTGGAATCCTCGGTGGTATTAAGGAGTTTCTTGTTGTGAGCGGATATCTTGCTTGCGATGTTCGGCAAGCAGCTGTAGCTCAGCTTCACGTTGTTTTTATTGCAGATCTTGTGCAGTCGATGGTGGGCAGGGAAGTGCTTTTCAAACAGGCGAAAGAGCTCTTTGCCGATGTTGGTCTTTGGGCTTTCGCTATACGGCGGGTTGAACCAGACGATGTTTCTTTTTCTGGTTCGATTTCCTGGGTGGGTCTGATTTTGTTCTTGATATAATAAGTCACCGCTATAACCGCTTTTACGCAGGGCCTCATTGTATAGTGGGATGGCGTTTTCAAAAGCTTCTTCGTCGCAAGTAGGGTTTCCCTCTCGAGATTTCGGGACGGGAAATTTCCCGAGAAATTTAAAACTTTTCAATCTTTTACTCATTCTTTCTCTCTCTTTTTATAAATAGCCTACCTTCCACAAAACAATATGCATTGCTGCTGGTAAATTTCCCGTTTTTTACATTAATAAGGGTTTCAGCGGTACTGATATTTATCATTCTGACATAAAAAATGCGTTACTGCAAATTTAAAATTTTTTTTTGCTTGCTAAAAATTTTTTTTCAAAATTCGCAAAATTTGTTAGGACGAAATGCTTTAAGATCAAACTTTTTTTCTCAATTTGTCGAAAAAATTGAAAAACTCGAACTAAGTTTGTCAAAACAACTTAAGCAAATGCTAAAAATTAGATCTGAAATGCTGAAAATTATATAAAATGTCAAAATGATCAAGCTCGGGAAAATTTCCCGAATTCCGGGAATCCTGAGGATTTTCGGGAACCCGGGAATTTCCCGGGTTTTCCCGTTTCCCGGAAAGTTTTCCGGAAAGTTGAAAATCCCGTAAAGTTGAAAATCCGGCAAAAAGGGAAACCCTAGTTGTAAGAGATCTGCGATAACCTTTTTTCTTTCACACTTCGGAGTTGCTTAATTGTCGGAGTGTGGTTGGATTTGGCGTTGAAGTACGGCGGTTGATCATTGAGTTTCTTGTAAGGGTAGAATTTTCCGGAGTTGAAGTTGAGGAGGACGTATAGAAAGTCTGTTTGGATTAGGTTTGCTTCTGTCGTGATTTTAGGCCAACCTAATCCAAACAAACTTTCTGTACGTCCTTCTCAACCTCAATTCCGGAAAATTCTACCCTTACAGGAAACCCAATGATTAACCGCTGTACATCAACGCCAAATCGAACTACCTTACGACAATTACCAAGCAACTCCCAAGTATGATAGAAAAAAAGGCTATCGCACATCTCTTGCGACGAAGAAGCTTTTGAAAACGCCATCCCACTATACAATGAGGCCCTGCGTAAAAGCGGTTATAGCGGTGACGTATTATATCAAGAACAAAATCAGACCCACCCAAGAAATCGAACCAGAAAAAGAAACATCGTCTGGTTCAACCCGCCGTATAGCGAAAGCCCAAAGACCAACATCGGCAAAGAGCTCTTTCGCCTGTTTGAAAAGCACTTCCCTGCCCACCATCGACTGCACAAGATCTGCAATAAAAACAACGTGAAGCTGAGCTACAGCTGCTTGCCGAACATCGCAAGCAAGATATCCGCTCACAACAAGAAACTCCTTAATACCACCGAGGATTCCAACGCACCAATCGATAATACATGCAAGTGCCGCGATAAGGCAAAATGCCCAATTCCTGGCAAGTGCCGTGAAAGCTCAATCATACATCACGCCACCGCCGAGGGCAACGGCGAAGTCTTGCATTATTACGGATGCTTGAAAAACGAGTTCAAAACACGATATTGCAATCACGTCCACTCGTTCAAACACCACAGTAAACGAAAAGCCACTGAGCCATCCAAGTTTACATGGGCATGAAAAGACTCCGGTTCAAACCCCACCATCGCATGAAACATTGAGCGAAGAGCCTCCAGCTACCGTTGTGGAGGCAAAAACTGTCAGCTTTGTCTAGAAGAAAAATACACCATACGGACTGCTGAAAAATCGTCGCTGCTGAATAAATGATCCGAACTGATAAGCAAATGCAGACACACGAACAAGTTCAAATTACGTAACCTAAAAATCAGACCCTTATTTTATTTGTTTTCTCTATGACTTTTTATTTTATTCAATTCACGACTCGACCACTACCTTTCTATAATTTTAAATTTGCAACCATCCAATGTTTTTAGTTCCTGCACGCCAACTCTTCTACCGCCTATGACGTAACACCTTTTGCATTTCGCTGCTGTGCTTTGCTCGACTGGGCGTTAGACGAGTGCAGAGCAGATACCAAACAGTTTTAAAATTTCGCAGTTCATAGGTCTATGCAGTTTTTAGTTTTAAATTTAAATGTATGTCTGTCGCTTAGATATCCCTGACGAACCCTGCCGGGTGAAACAGGTCGTCGGGTTTTAATATTTCTAACTGAAGTGCTGAAGTAAATATTAATGCTTTTCGTAAGTATTTTAAAACAGAACTCAGAGCCTGAAATTATTTGCATCAGTCTTCTCGAGAGCAGCCTTAAAATTATATTAAAATTATATAGCGGCTGGTAGCCAGCAATGCAGACAAAAATGCTGTGATCGGCGCAAAAAATCTCGCTGGTACAGCAGATCAAGGCCACTCATAACTAATTTCGCAAATCGAAAATCCTGACGAGAATGAGCAGCAAAAGCATTGACAGAAATTGAGAATTATAATTGGAATATGTAAATACGTCGCTTTCTTCATTTGTCAATAATTTAAAGAAGTTTTTTTTTCTGCGCAGAAGCTCATGACATGAGGTATCCTCTGCTGCATCTTTTGCTGAATGTAGAAAGAATTGATTTCACTTTGAAGAAATTTATGTTTGCTCGTTTTACTTTTAGAGTTCGATGAGAGATGTCCACCCATTCCTTTGGGAGGACCAAGTCTCTGCGGCACTTGTCCCCGAAGCTGCCCTGACGGAGAAGTTTGTTGCCCCAGCAGTTGCTTTGGAGGCCCATCTGGATCGTCTTGCATCACGCCTCCACCAGGTGAAATGTTATAGCGATAGTTTTTTCATAATTAAAATTTTAGAGGGAAACCACATGACTACAGATTACCATGATTTGCCAAATGCAAAATGTAAATTTTTTGATTTCTTAGACAGTATGGACAATTGGACATGTTAGGACAAAGCATATATATCCTTCAAATAAAAAAGATTACTCCACTCTGCAACGACTGAATCTACTAAGGAATTTAATGGTTGTTATTTAGCAATGCGATTTTTTGATTTGCCATTAAGTTAATTTGCTTCTTTTAATTTTTGCCTGTTTCGCATAACTGAAGTAATTGTCTTTTTTTGTCAGTTACTTGTCCGCCTATCCGAAGCAATTCATTCACGACTTCCTGTGAAAATGATGACAGCTTTTTGGGATCAGAATGTTTGTTTCGTTGCCCAGTTGGTCAATTTCTGATCGGAACTAGAAGAGTTGAATGTCTTGATGGTGGAGAATGGGGTCCTAACTTTGAGGGAACGCGATGTGTTAACGGAAGCGGTAAAGATAATTGTTTTGACGTACCGCAGGGATACAGTTGCTTTTTATTAAGCTTTTTTATGAAAAATAGATCGGACGTATTGCCTAATTTTCTGTTCATGTTAATCAGTGTGACAACTAAAATTATTTACGATGCAAAGTTCTGCTTTTTTAATTGTGGTGAATTTTACAGATCTTGATTCAAGATGCCCAGCTGTTCAACCCATCCGACCAGCTAACTGCCCTATTTGTCCGGTAACCTGTCCGAAAGGACAAATATGCTGTCCCACTGGATGTCCTGGAGCCACTAGTTGTATTGATGTTCCGGTAGCAAGTAAATGCAACAATTTAATAATTTGTAGGAATTAGCGTGAACTTCTTGAAACAAATGTTGTTGATTACCTCGTTGCCTACGCTTGAGCGCGTATGCCATGGATGATTCGGATTACTCGAAGCTATGACGAAGTAAATTTGTAGTGATTTCAACAGAAATTTTCTTGGGAGTTTTCGTAGGATTTAAGCAGAAATTGCACTTGAGAGTTCTTATACGCATCTTTCGAAAACGTCAGCCCGTTTTGTGTGCCGATTTTAATACAGTTTTCTTCCCAAGACCAATTGAGTTAGTCGTCAATTTTTGAAAAGAAATTCGAAGTTGAATGACGATAAGTGTAAGGCTGCATTCAATGTGAGTATGAACCATGATTTACGAGTGCTGAAATTTTGAATAAAAATAGCAGTCTATCTTTTGGAATTTTGAGTATTATTGAGTACTGAAATTTTGAATAAAAATAGCAGTCTATCGAAAACAAAGTCGCGTGTTCTTGTCCTACATGCAAAAAGCAGCTGAAACGATGCAGTTTGATTTTGTGCCTCTTTAAGTATTCAAGTATTTTTTTACTCAAAATGTCCATATTTTAATGAACTTCTGTTTTCACGAAATCAATCTTATGCTTAAAATGTTCCATTATAAATATTACCATTCTTTTATTTCAATCCTTGATCGAGGTGTTCTACAGTAGAATCGAGTTCGAAATTAATGAAACCTCATGAAAGTGTAAAAGGGTTTAATCAATTGGCCATGTTTGCTGAAAAATCGGTAAAAAGTAATGAAATGACACAATTAACCTGTTAACATACAGCAACTGCTAGCATAGCTGCTAGTACGACGACGTTTGACGTCAAAATCAATTTTCACGTCACAATTTAAAAGGGACTATATCAGAGAAAAAATAATTGGTTGTCAATCAAATGGCTCGGGTCCGGGGATCTTTGGTTAGTTAGTTAGTTAGTTGCATATTTATCCTCCTATCACGAGAAAGCGATCAATGCGCTATACGAGCTCGTTTAGGAGTTGCCAGCCATCTGTCTACCACACCAAGATGGGGGAATCCCGCTAAGTGCCTTTCCCAACGGCACAACAAGTAAACTTGCCGGCTTGTTCTCCACACTGTCCCTTTAATGCTGAGCGAGCGTCAAGCAGGGAAGCTGTGAATACCAATTTTTAAAGTCATTGGTTTGACCCGACTCGGAATCAAACCCGAGTCTACAGCTCAAGAGACAGACGCTCTATACCACTCGGCCATCTGAGCTGTTAAAGCGTGGATTGGGAACGGCGTTGCTTTGAACGCAAGCACAATTTGTTTGCCTGCATCATTTACTGCATGTGAAAGATAAAAGCAATCGTTGTTGGTGTTCAGATATGACTTGTCCAGCACCCGGTTCAGGACGAACTGTACGTTGCACTGACGGTTACAATCATGGATCTCGTTGCATTTTACAATGCCCCTCTGGACAATTTCCTTCCCGCAAAGTCCGCCATACATGCCGTTCAACTGGGCGATGGGTTCCTTCCTTTGAAAGCGTTAACTGTGTGACAAGTGAGTAAATCATGTATCTGAGGGTTTTTAAGTGGCCTGACGCGAAAAAAATTGTCACCTTTTTTGGGAGGTAATTGTTTGATGTCATACTGGTTCGTTTTAACTGCTTAGCCATCTGTTACGAAAGCGATTTCAAGAAATTTAGGAATCAAGATGCTTTGAACAAGTTGGCTAAACTAGTTACTCCACGCTTACGTCTCGAAATGTAAAGAGAAGCGTATGTAATCTTGTTTTGTTTTTTCACCTGCATAAAGAAGTCTTGTTAATCCATCACCGTTTAGCAAATTTAAAAAGTGTTTCTTCAAAATTGAATTGCGTAGAACCAAATTCAAGAATAAATTTTATTTTTGTTTGGACGGGTGATGACGATTTGTGACATATGGGTTTAAAAATTTTTAGCTGTAATCAGATCTCAGCTACCTACACTTATACCAAGAGGGCACAGTAGTGAAAACAGGTAATACGAGCAATTTTCTACACTGACTGTAGCCTTTAATTGTTACGACTGCAAGTCTGCCGCAAGAAGCTTATCAGCATTACTTACGGATATCTTATCAACAATTTTTTAGACGTCCCACGAACTTGTGCAAGGATTTTTCGCCCACACATGAGATTTTTCTGCCGCTATTCGTCCTTTTACGGGCTTTTCTGTTCGATAAGGTGTGACGCTGGGTATCGATTGCAAGGAAGGACATTTACGAGATGCCGGAATGGTCGGTTTTTCCCATCAATAACCAACAACAGATGCATAAGAAGTAAGTGGAGATGCAGAAGTGTAATATTAAACAACACGCCTGACATGACGGGCTATTTTCAAGAAATTCCTTTTCGTAATAAAAATGCATCTGATTCAAAGTAGCGAAATAGCTAACGTTGTGCTAAAAGATCTCAAACCCCGCTAAAAATGTGCTTTTGAAAAAATCAAATGCAACAAACGAAACTTTTGATCAACTTTAGCCTAATAGCTGTAGTGCCAGTTATAATTAATCCAGTTTTAAAGTCTCATTGGCGGAAAGTTTGACATAGATCACTGAGACATCGATACGTTTTTGAAAAGATAGTAAGTATTTATGCTTAAAGCATCAATATCGGGCGATGTGGCATTGGTGATAGGTACAGTAGCAACAATACTCGTTGAAATACGTTTTTGACCTTTCTGCGTGTCATCCGGGTAGTAACAGTAGTTAGGCCAAGATTCCTAGGTACTAATGCAAAGCTAAACTGAATAGTGAATATTTTGCACTAGTAATAACATCATTGCACACTTAACATAAAAAGACTTAATACGTGCGTAAAAAGCATAGTTAAAGGGCAGCAGGTAGTTTGCACTGCAGAATTTGAAATATATGATGTTTATAAGCGTAGGAGTATTATTTTTGTTACAACTTTTGTTTCAAAAGCATTTTGTCTTTTATATGGGTATTTTATCATTGTTTCAGAAACCTTTACCTTCTATCGTTCTTGCACAACTTGCGGAAAGAAATAAACTAAATACGTACGAATGGAATTGAAGAAGTGACTTTTTTAATTTTTTGCGTTTGTGTTGCTTGTGAAAACTATAGATGTCTTTACTGAGTGTTTTAAGCATATTGTTGTAAGTAAAAATATCAAATGGACACTTCGTTTGTTTTTTGCCCTTTTCGATGCTGGAACTCTGAAGTCTAAAACAGCTCTTCACGTATAAAAATATGACTAATGATACCGACGTATCCGGTGTCTGCAATACTTTTTTGGAATGTGGATACTGTATGTATACTGCAGTATACTCTGATTAGATGATTGTTAATGCTTCAATCCAACAACAGTGGGTGTTATCAGGCCTAGAACTGCAAAAAGTTAAGCTTAATTACAGTTCTTTTTTTTGCTTCGATGCCACCTTATGCTTCCCAAGCGCTTAAGAATAAATTGCTGTTTCACATCACAAGAAACACTGGTTTGTATGCGCACTCTTGCCGGTTTACGCAAAATACAGTTCGCGTCAACACCTTTAGCCAATTTTACATGCTTATTTGGCTTTTGGATTTTCGCTCATGTTGCGGTTAGACACAGGAGCACGAGCACTTATAAAAATTATCACATTTTATATCGCCCTTAAACCAGCATTCTTACTTGGCAATCAAAAAATCGATTTGTCAGATCGACGTGCCAAGTAAAACGACGTCGTCCTTCCTGGCCTCATGAATGAAGCGTATGTAAATGAATCCCTTAAGGTGCGTTTACCGATACGTGGCACGCGACTAAAATATTGTTGTAAGTAAAAATGTGGAGTTGAACGGCATGTATCCGGAGAGGTGATTGGCTCACTTAAAGTCAATCATTTTGAAGGATGAATGTACCTTTTACCTGAGTACGGCTGATGAGGGCTAATGTCCGAAACAGCGCTATCGCACTGTATGGTGCCAAGTATAGTCCGCAAACGAGAATACTTTCAAGATCCTTTCAGAGTGGGCAGTGGAAAATCAAGTACAGACCAGTAAAATACACCAATGAAACGTGTTTAGTAAAGTTTTGGAGATGAATTTGCATTGCGGCAAAAGTGGAAACCAAAACCGAAACCTGCACCTGAAAACCCGGTTTTGAAGAAAATTTTTGAAACCCAAACTGAAACTGACACCTACTCAGCCACATTTTTGAAAACCTAAACTTAAATCGAAACCGTTTTTTCTTGAAACGTCAAAACCGAAACTGAAACTAAAACCTGTTCAGAATTGGGGTTTTGGGTTTTAAAAATCGTCATCACCATCATTACCAGAACAGTTCCTTTAATCCTGAGCGTCAAATAAAGAAGCTGTGGATACTAATTTTTGAATCTTTGGCCTTACCGTACTCGGAATTATACCCAAGTCGACAACTTCTGAAGCAATTGCTCTCCTCACTCGGCCATTTGACCTGCTACTTATTATCGCTATGTAACAAAAACGCTAAAAAATAGAGCACTTAAAAAATCCGTATTCAAAATAAAATAGCTTTTGAATGAAACTTAAACCGAAACTGAAACCCAGAAACCGAAGTTAAGCGTAAGCAAAACTGAAACCTATTTTTCAACAGCCGTGAAACCAAACCAAAACTGAAACCTAACATCTGAGTTTCAACACACCGAAACTGAAACTGACACCCTAACGCCAAGTAGCCAGGTTTCCACCCTTGCATTGCGGTTAACGATCCCAGATTATCCAAATATAGAAATGCAACCAATGCACAGTAAATCTTCAAGCATAATTGGCATTAATTTCAAAAACTTACAATTTTCTGAAAAAAATTCAGCATCATAGAAAGGTTTGTACGGGCAAAAAACACGCTTATTTGCTACTTTTACTGCTCAAGTTTAAATTTAAACTTGTTGGTAATGCCCAGGGGCGTAGCCAGCGGAATATTTAGGGGAGGACCAAATTACAAAAGGCCAAGAACTTCAAAAACACGGCCTGATCAGGCCAAGGCGTTGGGCTCACGCTGTCTTCCCCTATTTTGATTTTTGCCTCAAGTTATTCGCATTTATTTTGTTTAGGGACAGAGGCGTCGTGCAGCCAAAAAATTTGTCGGGGCCCGTGTAACAACTTAAACAGACACTGATCACAAGTTCACAAACTTTGTAAAAGCCGCATTTAGCATTGAGTACCGGTAACATCACAAATAAAAAAAGTTAGGAAAAGGTACCAAAATGTGTCGTGATGCCCCAATTTTTGGATAACAAATCAAAATTTATTTTCGTACCTCAAACCGCTCCTTAATTATAGACACTATGCGCAATCAGTGTGGCCCCACGATTTAACAAAGGGGGAGGACATTGCTGGAGGTTTTGGGGGCTAAGCCCCATCCGCCATAGGCAAGTGGGGTCTGGGCGCGGAGCCCCCAGCCGCCAACGGATTTTTACGGTTTTCACATAAAAAACACTCGTTTCAGCACACTCTTTTATCGAATTAGGATACATACCGGTGTCCTGCAGTGAGTGCAGTCACTATTATAATGTCAGACAATGCAAAAATGTTTTAGTAGTCCACGTGTAAAAGCAGAAGCTGGGCTAAAGTAAATGAAAGGAGGCTGCAATCATTATTAGCTTAGACGCATTTGATGGGATCACGTGTATAGGTGTGTTCTATAGGCTATAATCTTTAACAACGCATGCAAAATGTTTCCTAAATTCTAACTACAGATCAAGAAACTAACGTTACTCTTGAGTCGAAGTGATTGCTTGAAACAACGATAAAAAACAAAAAATGGAATTTATAGTATAAGAAAGAGGGGGTGGGGGTATGGGGTTAGTTTGAAGGATGAAAACGATATGGCACTGGCTAAATTTTTTATATTTTAATTTTCAACTTTTTAAATTACAAAAAGCGACACGTCTCAAAAAATTTGGGAGGGCGCGGGACCCTTTTCTCCAATGGCACGACGCCACTGTTTACGGATGAATATGGAGTTAATTATTTACTGTAGACCTAGGCAGGCAATCCTTGTTCGCTAATCGCTACCCTAATACTAATCAAACTGCCTTCTGCACGGCATTATATAAGAAAATCCAACGATTTTGTCACCGTATGGTATGCACGAACAAGACACACATAAAACAACAAACACAACGAAAAAGTCCCTATTCTTCTTAAAATAATTTATAATTGAACATTCTTTTCTTTTGCTTCCATATTCGATTGCCTTTTTTCGATACAGTCTGGCTTTTTTTCTGAACTTACACTTAAATATTTGATCCCATTGCGCTGTTATGATGCAATAATTATGTAGAAATTCAAATGGCGCAAAAATTAGTCGTAAATGAAAAAAGGGTAAAGATGAGAGAGCTTTTGAAACAAAGTTTACGGTATTTTCACCTTATTGATCAGCATGCTTCCCATTGTATGGGCAAAATGTCGGAATCTGACTTCGGGTTCGATCGGGTTCAAAAATTTGGATTCGAAAATTCGAAATCTGAGCCCATAGAAAGGAGCTGCAGGTTCGACCATTTCTCAGCTAAACACTTTAGGTTCGAAGATTCCGCACCTGAGCCCATACAAAGGAGCGTTTTTGCTACGCCATTTCGCCCATACAAAGGGAAAGAATCTGGTGAAGGGGGTGGTATTTTATAAAAATGTTGTAATTACACTTCAGACTAAGCTTCGTCAAAAAAGGGGGAGCCAGTGCTTCGGTGCCCCCCCCCCCTGGCTACGCCACTGGTAATGTCTCAAGTGAATTGGTAAGTCCCATTCTTGTACGTGATTTGCTATTCAATAGCTACGTATGCAAGTGGAAAATTAATGGTTAAGAAGCCCTGGGTTAATGTAAGTAACTAAAACAAATGATTTACGAACAAATAAACATTTCGCTTGTAGGAAGTAAAAGTCTAAGAGTTATGTCGTGTACGGAGGTAAAGCAAATGCCACCGGATCTGCAACATACAAAATATCTAAACTCAAAGTTCAGAATTGAAAACCCGAGTGAGGTGTTGTGGCGTTGAGAAGCCTCATACATTGTTAATATTTATTTTAAGTCAAATTAAAACGCGCACAAATCAACTCTTCATGATACTCGCTGTATTCGCCGAAGCGTGTAACAAGTGGCGGGGTCCATCTCCGCGGCTTAAAGCCTGGACCACCGAAACGTCGCAACGGTGGCGAGCTGTTGGCGACATTGTGCCAATAAAACAAAAACAGTTGATTATAGGGCTATGAGCCAATCATTTACCTTAGGCATTTTACAGTATACAGTGAATTGGAAAATTACGTAGTGGTTCTCGCCGAGGTGAGGACACACAACAATTTTTTACCTGCAAATTATTTTATATTTCATTATCGTGTCGAAAAAAAGTCGCGACGTTAATTATGCTCGTTTGGTTCACACAGAATTGCTTCTGCATTTCCGCCTGAGTCTATCTTATACTTCGCGCGGACATAGCAGGTTTTCTTACTCGCGTTAGTGTGATCTGGTAGGTGTAAGTAATCGCATTAAAGGAAATATGAGTTACTTCATTAATTGCCAGTAATCCCACACGTTACGGTAACATGGCGTAGGAACTTCACGATTTCGTTCGCAATTTATAAACCTAAATATCGTTTAACTCTATCATCAGCGACAGGAATGTGATAGTGGCAGTAGGTAACAAATTGGAATTCTATAAGAATTAAAATGGAATTTTTAAAAATTCTTAGCATTATTTTTGTGGCGAAAATGTCCGGGATAAGCACTCAAGGTAAGAAAGTAGAGAACTACAATAAACAATAATTCAATAAAATCGCTGTGTACACTACTAACAAACCGTCAGTCATGATAAACCTTCAACAGTTACTTTATTAGGCTTTAACAAACTATTAAACGAGATCTGAAAATACGAACATAGTAGTCAACTAATAACAAACATAACTTGTATCAACTTAGGAACTAAACAACAGACATACTATCTGAACTGTGCGCTGCGAAAGCGACCATGGTTCTAACAAGCAATACGGTACTGTTTCAAGAATGCAATGTACAGAAATTGCGACAACGCGCGGCACAATATCAATTAGTGCAGAGGGACTTAATACAAAAAGGTCCACGCACGATAACAACAGATCAGTTACAAACCGGGTTCGAACACGATTTTAGACGTTCGAACACGATTTAAGATTAGTACTGTTACAATACATAACACAAGAAATTTCATGACACCGTCTATACCGGTTACTCGTTGGAATTATCTGAGCAACGTTGCAGCTGTTAGTTGCAAGTTTGAGTAGTCCCAATAGAATCTAGTGCAAGCACAAACAAGTTGAAGGGGAAATTTCATTCTGATGATATCATAACTGGGTTTCGCGTGTGCAAGAAACTATTGACTTTTCGATGCGATGGTTTTGTCGAAAATGTGCAAAAAGCGAACATTTTCAATTTGAAACATTTTTTCTACAGTAATGCAGATAAATTCCAACTTCCGTGTCATTGCATAGCTGCAGCTCCCAAGTTGACCAACAATCCTCAAAGTGCCCTGAAAGAGGTTCAAAAAGCTTTTGTTTTCTAGTCACATTTTGCCTTCTGCATTGCACAATCATTTTCCTTCGCAAAAGTGCCCTTGGTTCTCGATTAACTAAACATTTTTTGTAATTTGAAGGTGGTACTTACTAGTATGGCCATTTTTTTTACCCAAAAAAATATATTTTTGACTTTATTTTAGTAAAATTTAGACTTTATTTTGACTTCACCGACTACGCGTATTATTTAAGTCTTGTTGCACTTTATTAATTAAATGCAATTTACATAAGTTTTTAAAGAAAAAGGTAGCTTACTTCCAACATTTTCTCAATTACTCAGTGTTGAAGCTAATGCAACAAAGCGACGCATGACGTTAAAACCTAGGATAACGAGCCATTGTGTGTACCGGTATCAATTAGTGTGTAATACAAAAATTGCGTTGCTATCGCACCTGTACTGCACACTAACAGTATGTCTATGATTTTTTTAACGAAAGCCACGCAGTATAATTACAAGGACGTTTTATTGTAATACAGCATCATATATTTTTTTACGTTCTTAATTTCAAAATTTCTGTCTTTTCTCAGTAATTTATTGAGCATAGAAAACGACCTCTCAACAGCAGCAGAGGTTGGCTGGGCTTTTTGCAATAGTGCGTAGCTTGTTGGGTCAATTGTCACGTTGGTACAGTTTATTATTGTTTCTAAATCAGATTTGGATAGTCGTTTTTTAATGTAGTCTTTAATTGCGCAAGGATCATCATCGAATTGCATATTCATCAGCAGTCCGTATGCTTTGGTTATTGTGCAGGCACTTCCTTCTAAGAACTCTACGCTGGCTGCTAGAGTCCGGTATTGATTTATTTTAACCAAGTCCGACACCAAACCTTCCACATTGATGGCGTCTTTTGCTCTGCTGACTAAGAGGCCTGCACTTGTCCAATTGTTGACAATGGTACGAACAGCTGGAAGGTTCTCGCTATAATATAAGGCAGCTCTAAGCCATCTTGTAATTACAGGGTCAGAAGAAGATGGCAGACCAGCATCATGAAAATCTTTCTTGCGATCTTTGTTTTTGATTGTTGCTGCCTTGATCGTTGCTATTACTTCATCAATATTTTTAAAATGAGCACGCACACGCATAGCGCAGTTATGTAGTAAGTGCGCAACGCAGGTGACATACATCAAAGAAGGGTATAATTCCTTTAATGTCTTTCCAGCCGAAGACATGTACAGAGCAGCATCAGTCAAGAACAATGAAAAATTCTCGCGTTTTGCAAGCACACTAATATACTTTTGTTTAGCAACCTCTGCTTCATCAACAATCAAAAAAATTTTTTTGTCACGAAGTAATTCTTGAATTTGTTCCTCTTTTTGGGATACCAGTTTAGCAACACATGCCCGGGCTGCAGTCTCCGAAGGCAATACTTTTCCCATTCTAGCAAACAGAGACTTCAAAGAAGGATGGTTCAGTTTGTGAAGTGGGATATCAGCAGCTAAGAATGAAGAAACAATCTGTTCCTTGAAGTTTACTGATCGAAATGTAAAAAGGTTTGCTTACTTTCAGGGAGTCGAACCGTTTAAAATATCGCTCCGGTTCCGGTTCAAGAAATTTAATTTTTAACGGTTCAGTTCCGGTTCAGGTTCAAGACTTTTCAAAAATTTGGGTTCAGGATCGGTTCGGGTTCAGTTGCACCAAAATTTAAAGGTTCGGGTTCGGTTCAGGTTCAATGATCTCAAATTTAAACGGTTCAGGTTCGGTTCGGGTTCACCCAAAAAAAGCGGTTTTTATCAATTCGCGGTTCAGGCTCGGGATTGGTTCGACTCCCTGCTTGTTTTAAACTCATTAAATTTTGAAAAGCAGAAAGAATGTTACGCATCGCATCACATGCCTGGAGATTTTTATTAATATTTTTTAAGAATCAGCTCAGGTTCAAACATTGTTACTAAACGATTTCTGTTCAGGTTTATGTACACAAAATATTATAGGTTCGGGTTCGGTTCACAGATTTGAAATATTAAAGGTTCGGGTTCGGTTCAGGTTCAGTGATCTCAAATTTAAGTGGTTCAGGTTCGGTTCGGGTTCACCAAAAAAGCGGTTTTTACCGGTTCGCGGTTCAGGTTCGGGTTCGGTTCGGCTCCCTGCTTACTTTGAGATTTGCTCTTCGTCTCCAATTTTCCTTGGTGTTGCTTACTTTTTCGGAGGCTTTCCACAAAAAACTTTTTGTCGCATTTGACTAACACGTCGAAAAGGTTGCATCGCAAGTCGCCGGCAGGAGTTGCCGAAAACTCATCCGGATATTCCTGGCAAGTTTGCCTAACTTTCGCTATAAAAGATTTGGCTTGTTTTGGCATTCTTTGCTTTGCAAGCTACGACTTAAAAGACCACGTGTAAAGAGCGCAAGGCTTTCGTAGGATTAGGTTAATTGTCCAACAATTATGTATTTATGCATCAACAATGACGTTTCATGCATAATTAGTGCTATTTCCTTCTCAATTACCGCACGCATTATTGTGACGATAGTGCAAATATTGCAACTATTTCAAAAGTTTAAAATCAAATAAAACTGCGCATAAAATTTTAATAGCAGCTCAAAAAATCAAAGAAATATAAATTTGTTCGTTTTTGTAAGGAAACTTTTGATAAAGACAATTTTGACAAATTTTGACTTTATGCAAAATTTTGACTTTATTTTGACTTATAAAATCTACCAAAACAGACTCCTGAAGGCCTGAAACGAACGTTAGTACACATTTGATCATGTAACAAGATCCTGAAAAAATTTTGACTTTATTGACTTTAGCGGGCCCTACTTATAAGACGTTGCAACTTGGGTCATTACGTTGAACACTAACAACGTTTGCTGTATTTTTGTTTTTTGCAGACTCTTTATGTCCAGAAGTGGAAATCACCGAATCAGGGCCATGTACTTCATGTCCGGATGCTTGTCCCGACGGACAGCTGTGCTGTCCATCCAGTTGCGCCGGCGGATCGGCTTGCGTCAGTTTAGACCTTGCAATTATTGATAACCTTTCAGGTTTTAGTTCAGCATTTTCGGGTAATGGTTATTTCTTCACCACCCAAAATTGAATTTACAAACATATTTTTATTAGAACCGCAAGCATCGCGTATTCTTTGCATTATTTATTCCGCTTTGACGTTCATCAACAGTTTTTACATCTGCCAAAAATTAAGTGTTTATTAAACGTTGTAGTACCGGTACTAAAACGAGAAAAAGATGGAGCTGCTTGAATTATAGTGGTTTCTACTTTTTTATAGGTAGCGAGTGCCTTTAGAAAAATCATCGACTTAAAAGACTCTTATACATTTTAAAACTGATTCTACCAATGCTTTAGCTAGTATTGATTGCGACTAAGCATTAAAAATGTATTGTTCAAATGCAATATTCTAGCGGAAACTTGTCTTTTAGCAAATCTTTTCCAACGTTTGGTCCATTATGGGGACGAATTCCGCGTGCCTTCACTTTTCTTATGAGTCCGCGACAAAGTATTAGGCTTTGCGACTGGCGACTTTCCTTAAGACACATTTATTGCTGTTATTTGTCACGTCTGATACGCGGTCAAGACGTCTCGTTTAGGTTCTGGTTCCACCAGGAATTCTTTTAGAGTAGCAATGAAGCCAAATGCCAATCATATAAATACAAAATCTTGGTAGATTCGACGTTGATAAAACTCTTTTTTCTGTCTGCGAAAATGAAACTAATTCAAGTTTTATTTGTAATAATAAATTATACTATTATCATATTGTAGCGCTGAATGTGTCGCTTGTGTGAAAAGAATCTAGGCTTTCAAATGACAACTTCTTGCGCTTAGCAAACGTCTTACTTCAAAAATTAACCAGTTTAATCGATACTGCTTCATTCGTATTGCGTTGATGACTCCCTACTGCGCATTTATATTCTGTAGTTCTGTGCCTGCTAAACATTAGCAAGAGCCTCGATAGTCAATATAATAAACGATGTTATTATATATGCACATTTCAGGTTCTGCAAAATCTTTTCAAGATTACACATCTAATTATAACACAGTTTGTTTGCACAGGCATCGGTGAAATAACATCTTCAATCGTTGACCCGCGTTGTCCAGATGTAGGGACGACCACTACTCAAGTCGGGATTTGCGCTGTATGCCAAGATCCTTGTCCTAAAGGAGAAACCTGTTGTCCAACAGCTTGTTCTGGCGGATCTGCCTGTATCAACCTTGATGCTACTCCTGAACCAGGTTAGAATATTATCGAAAGTTGATTGATCTAATTTTGATTAATCTTCACCCAAACTTCTGATGCTCGAAATAAATGAACCCTTTGGAGGGTCATCACCTAGGTCAAGGGTCTGCAAATACATTTCATTTTTAAAATAATTCATAATTCTCACAATTCAAGCATTTTGTGTTCTTTTGAGAAAAATACCGGATAGGTTTGATGCTACGCAGTTTTAGATCAACATACTTTTGAAAACCCATAAAAACTGAATTACAACAATCAATGAAAATGTCAACAGCTTGTTTCTTGCCACAGGCCTGATCGGAGGTTGTCTTATTGAATAAGAATGTTTGTTGAAACTGGATCTGACTTGACATGACTAAATGCTATCTAGTCATTCGTTACAGGCATTCCAAAGCGAGCAACACAACGGCATAAATTTAGAAGCTTCAAATACGGTGTTTTTTTAAGTGACTAGCTCGCCTTGTCAAATCAGTTCCTAGTTCGTCAGTTGACGTCAAAAATAATGATGCAAGTCATTTCAGCGACAGATAATTACTCATGGTAACATTGCAGTTCGTTATGGAGCTGTGCAATCGCCAGCTCGGCGCGGAATTGCGGGATAAAAAAGCGTGTGTTGCCGTTTCGTCTCGCACCAAATTGAATCACAAAAGTCGATATTTTAGTAACCGCCATTTTCTCTGTGGCTACTGGTCACTTCCGTTTGATTCATATCAGAAAAGTTGCAGAGGAAACAATGTTGGGCAATTGACATGTTAGCGTGTGTTGACGTGCTTGCGATTCGCAAAAGTTTGCAAGTCGTAGACTCAGTGGCGTAGCCAGCTCAGAATTTCGGGGGAGGGGCAAAACTTCATAGGCTTGTCCAGTGGCGCACCCACGATTCGGCAAGGGGGCACAACCGGGGGTCTGGGGCGAAGCCCCCAGCCACCACGGAATTTTAGAGTTTTTATAAGAAAAACATTCATTTTAGTGTAGTTTTTTTGTCGAAAAAGGACACACGGGTACACCCGAGTGGTCTTAATCCGCCCCTGCTTGCGTTGTTAGTAAATTTACGTTATACCATTAGTATCTTTGTTTGTAGGCTAGTGGTAACTGAACATATTTCGGGGGTAGGCAATTGCCGCCTTCGCCCCCCCCCCCCCTGGCTACGTCCCTGCGTAGGCTCCATGCTATGATACTAACCCTAACCCTGTACAATATTAGCAACGACACTTTCCAATAAAATCGTGTGATTACGTTAAAATGTAATTTTGACGTTTCCCACTTTTCAAAGTGCAAACCCAAAAATTTTTTAAAATTAACCTGTTCACAGGGTTCATCCACTACGTAGACTACCTGAACATCTGATAAATGGTAACAACAGGCGGGTGATGAGCTAAAGAAATCAAATCTTCATCATACTCGCCGTATTACGCCAAAGCAAGTAACGAGTGGCGGGGCCCCTCGTCGCGACTTAGCGTCTGAGCAACACAGTTCCGAATATGCGTCACAGCGGTGGCGAGCCCTTAGCAACGCTGTGTCTGATTTGACCGGCTCGGAAATCGAAGCCTCCCGCGCCGAAGCTCATAACGTTAATTAGTATGCTATATTGTCAAACGTTGGCAATACATTGCTAATTTATTTTTATTCCACACTTGAAGACTGTTAATGCGAATGCAACAGATCTTTCGTTAGAAAGTAGGCCTATTAAGCAGCAAAATCTTTGCAGCAATTCAGTATTGCGCGGCAGCTCAGATTACGCATTCCTAATCTAAAATCACCCGGCTTGGTCTGCAGCGCCTCTTTCACGTGACTTTTGATAAGTCTGGGAAATCATGTTGTTTCCTGAGTTAACTTTTTGAAATAGAACACAGACTAGCATTACAAAAAAAAAAAAAAAAAAGAAATGAAACAGGAGAGACGAAAGTGTAAACATATTCTTTCAAAAACCATTACTTCAAAGACCGTTTAGTTTACTCACTTCAGACTCCTCATGCACCAACACTCTCCCATCAAAGAGTTTTAATGCTTTCATCAATTTTTTTTTTTAGTTTGTCCAGATGGTCTTGACATAGCATTTTGCTTTTCTCCTCCTTGCCTGACGGCCAGATGTCCCAGATTTGCGGATGCTCAGTGCACGAATGACTTTTGTGGACAATGCAACGCTATTTTTGGCAATTCTCGTCTCTTCGAAAGTCTTCTACCCTCTTCACTTCTTTTTGATTTGAAACCTCCAATAATTATTCCACAATTCGCCTGCAGCAGTGACAGTATGATATAATATCATAACTAAAACATTTGTAGTGTTCTCACTATTTTGCCTTGTTGAGGTTGCACTCGTTCATTATTATATATATCTACTGCACCTCAGACGGATTGGATTATTTTGTCTATTGAGTTGCTGTCTTATTGTTTCTACAGTGTTTAGTAATCATTGGTATTTTCGCATGATGACTTGGTGAACTGTCAAATTGTTGTAGCTTGTCATCCATTAGCCCACATTGTTTTTCCACAACGGTGAAACGATGGTGGGAACAACTTTACGGCGTGCCCGGCTTGTTTTACTTTTCATGCATATTGATTACACTAACTTGAACTGCAAATAAATATTACAATTATTTTCATAGCAACCAGCAGTAAAAATGAATTATTCGATTAATTATCATAATTAATTATTCGCAGTCTACAAAAATTGCTTGCATTTTTTGAGAGGCTTCTCAATTTGTGGTTTGGTATCTACACTGGTTTATTTTCACTTTTTCGTATTAGAAAGAAAAACTGCATTGGGTACATCCTGTGATATTTGAATCTAGGTAACTGGCCACAATGCTTGAGTACAATTCGCTGTACACAACCGTCGTTTTCTTGTTCGGATGGCTGTCCTAGGGTTCCAGATGCTTTTTGCAATCTCAATTGCGATTGCAATCTTATCTTTTCTGATTCACGAACCGGAAGAACCTTGAGTGCCGAAGAATGTGGCAGAGGTAAACCTTACCGCGTTGCTAAATACAAATAATAGTTTTGTTGTTACTGCTGGGTAAGAAGCCATTCTAATAGCTAATGAATAATTTATTAGGTTTATCAAGTAGCCTAAATGCAACGACACCAACATCTTATAAAGCAATGAAGCAATCTGTGCAGTAGTAGGGAACATAATACCAACTTCCTCAGCTGATTTGGAACCGGTTAAATAATTGCCCTATGTGACAAAATGATGCATCAGTCAGCAATGATGAAGAAGGATTTTAGAAGAGCATAAAGCAAAAATCGTTTAAAAATAAAACAAATATTTACTGAATAATTATCCAATGAATAATTTGCTGTAGAGTAAATATTTGAAAAATTTTGCAGTGTTTGATGAAAGGTGCCCACTTAGTCCATTCAAAGGATTTACAAATTGCAGTACCTGTCCGCGAGAATGTCCAGAAGAACAAATTTGCTGTCCAGATGGATGTTTGGGGAGTCCAAGTGGGTCATCTTGCATCCCTATACCCCCAAGTAAGGATTTGTTCAGATTGGTAATCTACCTTTAGATTACTTTTGTTTAATACAACCCTGTTTAGCGTAAAAATCTACTTCGCTTACTCAAATCTGTCTAAATTTAAGTGCAGGGTACGCTATTTGTCTAAAAATTAAGTCTAAATCCAGCCTATGTTTCTTGGCATAAAGAACTGATTGTGACACCTGAACCCATGTTTTAGAAGCAATCACTTTCGATAAATATTCTAATTGAATGACTAGTTTTCAAATTGTTGTCAACAATTTCAATATTTAAACCTTCACAGATGTCATAAAAAGAACGTGGACTGTTGGCAATTTCAAAAGTAAACGTTAGGTGTTCGATTACTATCAGTAAGACGCCGTAAACCTAACAAAGTTATGTAATTTGTTTTTATGTTTCTGGCATTTACAGTACCTAGTCACTACTTTAAATGCATGAAATGGGTCTAAGTAGACCCGACAGCTGGTTTTTCTTTCGGCATCTGGCTTGTTCTTGAGCTATCTCATTGAAATTCCATGTATTCCTCAGACAATATATTTAGTAAGTTCTCCTAATTATTCAGCTCTGTAACTCGATCAGGAAATAAATTATGACACTAAACATGCGACTACCCACTGGGTCTTTTTAGACCCATTTTATGCACTGCAACTCACACAATGCTGTATGACATTTTTTTCATCACCTGATTATGCTGATGCAATTATGTCATCATACTGATAAAAAGCATGGATCAGTTGATAGTATTATTGCATCATATCCATAATTCTTTTTCGTTTGATAGACGGTATTCCCATTTAGTTATATAATTATTTATAGCAAACTGTTTCTGAAGTAGTGATAGTAGACTTCGATATGAAACCAGCAGCTTCTCGAGATGCAGATAAATTGAAAAGATGGTTAGGAGAAATATCTGACGAGGAAGAATCTAGCGATTCGGAGTGCGAAAGTGACGATCTATATAGACAATTGAACTGAATGAAGGGCATGGAAGTGAGGCCAATGGCAGTAGTAGATCAGATGTGTGGAATGATGAGGATAATGAAAATACTTCCAATGAACCTCTACCAGATGAAGCAACTACTTCCAATGAACCTCTACCAGATGGCAGTATCTCTGAGGTCGACTCTGAAATACATGTATATAGAGCTAAATCCGGAAGACAGTGGTCAACATGTCCGCCTGGTCCGTCTCGAACTCGGTCAGCTAACATATTTCGAACGGGAAACTGTGGACCCAGGGAACGACACCAAACCAAAGAAAATTGCTTCCAGTCATTTTTTCCTGACATGTTATTGCAGAAAATTATGAATTTTACCAACAAACATGGAGCTTCTGATACCAAACGACGCAAAGCTGAATGGAATGTAGTTGACCTAATTGAAATGAAGGCATTTATTGGGTTGTTGTACTTGCTTGGTGTCTCCAAGGGAAACCATGAAAACGTTAGAAAATTATGGAGTGACGGTCCACTGGGGAGACCAGTATTCAAAGCCACTATGTCTGTAAACAGATTTGAAGCAATTTTGTGTCACCTTAGGTTTGACAATAGTGATACACGAGCAGAGAGAAAGGCTAATGACAAATTTGCTCCTTTCAGAGAGGTCTGGAATGTTTTTGTGGAATTGTGTAGAAACAATTTCACGCCTTCGGCAGAAGTGTGCATTGATGAGCAGCTCATTCCATTTCGCGGTCGCTGTCCATTTCGTCAGTACCTTCCAGCAAAGCCCGATAAATATGGAATGAAATTATTTCTGCTTGTTGACTGCAAAACTGGTTATATTTACAATGTGAACCATATGTCGGAAAAATTGGAGACAAACCAACCAAAGGACTGGCTTCAAAAATTGTTAAATCTCTGTCTGCACCTCTTTTGACTGCGGGTCGTAATATTACAGCAGATAATTGTTTCTCAGACTTTGCTTTGGCTGATGAACTTCTGCGTAAGAAGACCACGTACGTCGGTACTCTGCGGAAGAATAAACCCGATATTCCTCCAGATTTTCAAGCCAATAGAACACGCGAAGCTGGTTCATCATTGTTTGGCTTTGATAAAAATACAACGATAGTATCATATGTTCCGAAAAAGAACAAAAGCGTATTGCTCATTTCTACCATGCATAATGACAGCAATGTTGACTCTGAAACTGGTAAACCAGAGATCATTCTGTATTACAATCACACCAAAAGAGCAGTCGATACTGTTGATCAGATGTGTCATGCATACAGTGTTCAGAGGAGAACAAAAAGGTGGCCATTGGCATACTTTATGAATCTGATCAATTTAGGTGGGCTGAATTCGTTTATACTGTATATTCACGAATTTCCCCACTGGAACGAAGGAGTTAGCTATCGAAGAAGGCAATTTTTAGAAGAGCTTGGTTTGGAATTAGTTCAGCCACTAATGCAGAAGAGAGCAATCAGAATGATTGGATTACAACGCCCAATACAAAATGCTATGTTTGCCTGCGGTATCAATCCTGCAGCAGAAATAAATGAACACGAAGAAGAGAGCCGACCACAATCGAAACGAAGAAGATGTTACTATTGCACATCGGATAGAAAAGCATCAGGCACCTGCAAGAAGTGTCAAAAGCCTGTGTGTAGACAGCATTCGACTAAAGCTGTTTTGTTTGAAAGTATACGCAAATGCGAGGCATGAACTCATTGAACTGGCATTCAGTAAATATTCGTTAAAACGTGTACCAATTGTGTGTTTCAAAAAGATAAGTATAAGTTTAAGTTTGGTTTACCGGTACTGTATTGCATTACTCCTTCACGCGGTCACGCTCTTGTAGAACCGGGAGAGCGTGACAAGATAATAAAATAATCAAAGCCGCAAATGTCACGGTCTCTCAAATGCAGCCATTGTCTATAAAAATACGACCAAGCTTGAAATTCATTTCAAATAATCACTATGTGTAGTAAAAATAATCAGAACGATGAAAAAAAGCCCTGGGTCTAAAAAGACCCATTTCATGCATGAACGTCGGTAAAATATTTCATGCATTTAAGGGTTAACTAGAAATAACTTTAACGGTTAATATTAAAAATCAAAAATTCCGGACTTCTATAAAGAAGTCAAGGTTTGCGCTTCAGCCTAAGAATATTTCACCGTTCTCAAAATACTTACGAAATGCTCACCAATAAATAGAGAAACTTATACTATGTTTAATGCAGGCACTTGCCCAGCGATTGGACCACGGTCGTTTCAGTTTTCGTGTTCTGACGGCAATGCAGTGGGATCAGAATGTTTATTCTTTTGTAACTCGAATCAATTTTTAATCGGAATAAGGGGAGTTGAGTGCGAAGAAAACGGAGAATGGAGTAGAGATTTTGAGAGCACAAGATGTCTGGAAAATGAAGGTAGTTTAATTAATATTTTATGAAACGTAAAAATGTCCTACTTCTAAACAGTAGCCTATATTTTATGTTCTTGCCCACTTTGTTTGTTTTCACATAAATAGGCAATTCTTTCTGATCATACTGAAATCAGAACTTTTACAGATTTTGTAAATTATTACCAAGCGCCGAAAACAGTTTCCGCTAGCTCCATGTTTCAGTTTTGGTTGTTAATCTACCTGCAATTGCTTGAAAACCGAAAAGGTAGAATTAAACAAAAGAAAGATCAAAGTAAAGATTTTATCAAACATGTCATCAAAAGAGATGAAACGATTTTTGCTGAACCCCATTGCATGTCACATCAATCCTTCATTAATTGCCTGCCTTCCCGCGGTATTTTGCGGAAGTGTGAAACGAGTGGCGAGGCCCATTTCCGCGACTTAGTCTTGGCGCCTGAGCAACACAGCCTCGAACTTTGAAGAAACGTGGTAACGATGGTGAGCTGTTGGTGACACTGTGTCTGATTTGACAGGCCGAGAATTGAACCCCAAACCTTCCGCACCGACAGTGATGTTGTTATCACAGCGCTAATCGGTTGGCATTCAAAGCAGTTTTACCCGCTTTTATCGAAATGAATAAGTTGCGAAAGGTTGTGGAGTTTCTAGTGACATTTTTCAGCAACGTCTATGGTCTAGGACAGTGCTCTTCAACCAGAGTGCACGGTGCACCCTAGAGTTCACGACAACTGCTTCTCGGGTGCAGGAGTGAAATGGGGTGCATAGGGATTCACCACAAAGATTTTAGATGTGCAGGTTGATTGCGGATGAAAACATTTGCTTATGTGAAATTCGTGAGAAAAATTTCGCTATTACATCAATAAATTGATGAACAGTTGTTGCTATTATACACATATATAAATATAGCCAATTAGGGAAAGCGGGGCAAAGCGGTCATGTGGGGCAAAACGGACACCTCCATGCTATCACAAAACCAAAAGGCAAGAATTCTTATTTTTGTGCCTAACAGCTAGAATCAACTGCAAGAGCGTTTGACAAAATTTTTGACAACACTGCTTTTTTTGTTTCGAAATAATCATCTTTTAGTTTTTCATTCAGTTGTGATGTAGCATAAAGAAGGATATTTCTGTGATTTTACTATGAATTTTTGAAGGGTTTTTTAGTTTTTGACAGGTTAATGCTTTACCCTTGCACCAGATTTCATTCGTTGAAGATTAGTGTTTTTTTTAGAATTAGCATTTATAACTGTATGATCAATTTCTTGCCTATTGCGTTTTTAATCTATACCTATGTCTATAATACCAGTATGTCATGACATTTTAAGGATACACAACAGAAATCGCGGGTTTTGCAAAGCGTATTTTGACTTTGAGTAATTTTATCACAAGGGTGCATGAAATATAAAATATTCTTGCAAAGGTGCATGAGAGAAAAAAGGTTGAGGAGCCCTGGTCTAGAACACCATTGTCAATGATCAGATATTCCCTTTTTGGAATGGTTGCGATAACTTTTTGAATTTTTGTTATCAGATCTTGATTCAAGATGCCCAGCTGTTCAACCCATCCGACCAGTAAACTGCCCTATTTGTCCTGCAGCCTGTCCACAAGAACAAATATGCTGCCCCACTGGATGTCCTGGAGCCACACGTTGCATTGATATTCCAGTACCAAGTAAATAGAATTTACAATCAGCGCAATACTTATTTGTACGGGCCCGTAAAATAACCACTTTATTTATTATCCAATCACTTTCTCCCGGTGTGCGAGAGCGTGACGAAGCAATAAAATAAACTAAAGTTACGGACCAGCAAAAATGGTCTCTTCGATAAAATCTATGCTTGAACATTGCGAAATTTATGAAATACAAAGTATTACTGAGTAATCCTCTCCGAAAATTTAACGCGTGCATATAAAATTTATATAATTCTTCATTTGTTTTCTTTTTCAAAAAATATTTACTGTTCCTTGTGAGCTCTGATCGTTCGTTTTCAAAAAATATTTAATGTTTTTTGTGAACTTTAGTAGATGAAACCACAGCATCAATGCAATTCGAAGTGCTTCAATGCCTGATATGGGGACTATAGATTTGCCATAAAACCGATTTAGTAGGGAAAGACGTCCATCACTTTGAGCTTTTTTTTCAAACGAGCGCAACTATAATTCATGCAGTTTATCTTTAAACAAATCAGAGAGTTTTATGCATTGAAATACCGAGCGATTACTCTGAGCCTCTCTAATGAGACCTATCAAATTCAAGAAAGTACGATCAAGCTGTACCCATGTTTGTACATTACTGCAGTCTTTGGTATTATTCTTGTAGACATTTTTCAGCCGCTTGTGAATCCTCAGAGGGGTTTCTTCCTCTGCAACAAGGAATTCAATTACCGCTCTTTTCTTCTTACGAGCTTCAAGAAGGGCAGCCATTTGAAAAACTGGATTAAGGTTTAAAAATCTGAAAATAAAAGAAAAACATGTAACAATCACAAAAAGGTGTGCCCTATCATGTTTGTGCCAGATATAAACAAGATTGGCAAAATCCTGTTCGAGCAATGCACTTGAGTGCATTACTTTTTGAACGCCCATCGTAGCTGTCAAAAGATTAAGCATTCACATCGGCATGTATGTTTTCGATTATCGAGCAAGTCACATACGCACATCAAAAAGAAATCTTGGCCTAAACTTCGTTTTTGAACGACCTTGTAATAACACACTGTTGATTTTAGAAAATCTTGTGGAAATGTTTTTTAACTTATATTTAACGAAATGATATCTTGACGATTCGCTTGTGAGGTAATTTTATATCTTTACAGAGACTTGCCCTCCCATTGGACGAAGAACATTTCAGTTTTCTTGTACCAACAACAACACAGCAGGATCGGAGTGTACATTCCGCTGTAATCCGAATCAATTTCTGATCGGTGTAAGGAGAGTGGAATGTCAAGAAAATGGGGAGTGGAGTCCGGATTTTGAGGGAACAAGATGCATTGAGAGAGAAGGTGACCTATTTGTTTTTTAAAGATGCGTCGCGCCGCATACTTTTTGTTATTTTTCAAAAGTAAGTTAGTCAGTTAATATCAACCATAAATGACGTTTAGCGTGGAATTTTGGTGCTGATATGAATCAGTAAGCACCACGTCTTCTTTTGCAACACAGCCGGATAATACACTGGTTTGTCAGAGACATAGCGTAGCGGTACCGCGCACCGGTGACGGGTTCGATTCAGGACTGGAGCTGATTGCAATAGACATGCTTACCGGCTGGTTGCTGAATCGAAAAGCGCAAGTTTACTTCGCAGTCTCCTTTAATTCTGTTGAATTTTCTTTTCCATGCAATTTCACAACACCTCATTTTATCGATTTATTACTATAATACATTTTGTTTTAACCGTTTTAAGTTAAATTAAATAGGTAGAGTAAGCATACAGCTGTATTGCAGCGCACAGTTGATAGAAGATATTAATATAGTAGCATTTGTTAATATCTTAATCAATTGATGTATGTGGTCACCGAATACTGCAGAACGAGTATTGACCTAAGCTTTCCTTAAAGCCAACTTTTGCAATTTTTCAAGAGCAGGTTGCCTTGTGGTGTTGATGTTATGTCCGGGTACCGGGTGGAAATGGTAAATTTGTCTTAGTTCTGCCCCAAATGCCCTTATTGCCTTACTTATAGTAAGTTGTTGTTACCTTGGAAAGTTCTTTTTTCAATAAGATCCAGCTGTGTCAGTAACATCGCTTCTAAACCAGTAAGCAACTTGCTTAGTTGAGCCTGTGGCTAGCAAAAAGTGTTGGCTGATGGTTTTTAAATGGCTGCAAAATTACAAGATTTTGTGTATGAAATTTATACATTGTAGTGCAGTTCAGGGGTTTTATAAGGAAATTTTTAGAAGCCTGTTTAAATCCGTAGGGCCTCCTAATAAAACAAAATGCTATTGGGACCAAAATTATGCCCCTAAAAAATAAAGCCAGCATGCGTTGAGTAGAGGTTTGATGACTAGCAAGCTTTGACATATAAGTTTATGATCAAGCAAGCAAGTTTAATTTTTGCTTTTAAAAAGTCTTTTTGGCGTTGTTCAATTATTTACTTTTTTTGTCACGTTTTAGTCCGTGAAAACAAAGTCTTTATGAAATTGGGCAGTGAGTTCAACAAAGTTATAAAATCACTGTTTTAAAATTAGAAAATGTTACATCAGTGTTGGCCTATTGATAAGAATTTTTGTATAGCTACCACAAAGTTTGTCTCTGCGTAATTTAAATTTTAATAATGCTTGAACATTTTCTTGGCAATCTTCACAATGGTGGTTTTACGAGGTAAATGGTTTAGATAGAGACGACGGGTTTACTTTTACGGGTCTAACCACTGCAAGTTTTTCTTTTCAGATGGTGATTTACTTTTATTTATGTTTGGATGCAACTTTTTATTTTTAGATGATTTTTCACATTATGTAGAGATGATGGGTTTACTTTTACAGATTTAACCACGACAAATTTTTATTTTTACACCATATAAGCTGACAAAAATTTTGCCGAGTTTCTTGATTTTATGAAAAAGTGCTCAATTTGTTTCCGTATAAATAATTCTTTGTAGTTCTGGGTAAAGATGCTGCCTTTCAACCGTGCACTAAAGTGCTAATTCTTTGTATCGTACATGCAGATTTTAGTGCCAGATGTCCAACCGTCCAGCCTGTCCGACCAGCAAACTGTCCAGTGTGTCCGCTAACTTGTCCAAGTGGTCAAATATGTTGTCCTAATGGATGTCCCGGATCATCAAATTGCATTGACGTACCAGAGCCAAGTAAATTTATATTCATTGCAGTTTCCCTCTGGCATACGACCCATACTTTTACTAATTTGCATACAGACTAATTCACCTTGCTTGGCCAATATACTTTAGGCCTTCTTCTAATAGGTGTTCCTAGGAATTTTATTATTTGAGTGTTTAGGTCAAAGGTGTGCTAACGTAAGTTAGCCAGCAATATTTTTACTAGCATTTCTTTTCTCCTTTGAATGACTTTCATCAACAAGATTAAAGAGCACTAGCTTATCGCTGTGGCAACCAAGAACCAGGGCAACCAACCAAGGGCGTCTGCAAAAAAATTTCCAAATAAAGACAGACTTCGTATTTTTTTTGGAAAGCATTTTATTAAACCTCCATGCAGTTCTTGAAAAAACGATCAATCTTTTCTTCCCTTGACTACGTCACTCGCAATTCACTTGCAATTCACTCGCAATACAACTCGAAAAACTTGTCAAAAGCATTGAGAAATACTACAAGGCCTGAGTTTTATACTTTAGGCAAAACAAGGTTCATGTTTTTAGGAAACATACTTAAGTCCATACCATGTTGAAAGTTAAAGCCTCATTGGCGGAACGGTTAACAAGCTTTGTAAGCACTTCAAAAATATTGAAGGAAGTCTAATTCACATTCTCCGAATTAAAGAAAAAAACCATTTGAACGCACAGTTATTTGGTCTCAGTTTTCCTTTTCAGATCCTTCTTTAAACTAATGTGCTTTAGTTTTAACGCTGCAAAATATATTATTTAGAAATGTGAACTTGTAACTGCCTACATGAGACTTATTTCAGCATTTTTTCTGGGCAGGGATTTTGTTTCCTTAATTTTTAATGTTACAGAGGGTTGATCTAAGCATGGTTCTAGAATTTTTGAAAAAGGTCTTGTGTTTACCCAACAAAAGGCTCAAACCTACTCGAAAATGCATGCACGTTGCTGTGTATCATTTTCTTAAGTTCAAGCTCCCCTTTTTCCTCTCTCAGGCAACGCCCAGTAATCTTAACCCTCGTTGTCTGCGCTTAGTTTTTTTTTTGTAACGACTGGCGTACATGCATTGGGGATTTCGGTTATACTCAATGAACAGTTCACAAAAAATATCGAGGTTTACTGTATCTTAGGGAATACTTAAATGCGGTCTAGTTTGCTTCTTTTTCAGCTAAACTTCAACCAATGCAATATCGGTGATATTTATGTTTCAGCCACCCAGCCATCTCTTACAAACTGTCCGAAACCTTTTGTCCCGAACATGAGATACCGTTGTCAGATTTCACGCTCTATTGGTTACTTCTGCTCCTTAAGTTGCGTTTCCGGTTATTCGCTGAGCGGGATCAGAATCGCAAGATGTGATAACGGAGAACTTACTCCGTCACCGGAAAGAAATAGATGTGTCAGAGGTAAGTGATCGGCAATATGTATATTCCGCTACAGTTTTAAATTCTATAGTTTAGTAACATATCAAAGTACTATGAAAAGCAAGTCTTCATTATCAACTCGGCGCTAGCGTGTTTGCTCAATTTGGTCCAATCAGTAAACTATGTTCTTTTTTTAAACATTAACAGCTCAGACGGCCGAGTGGTAAGAGCGTCCTTTTCTGCAGCTGTAAACTTGGTTTGATTCCGAGTCGGGTCAAACCAATGACTTTAAAATTGGTATTGGGCCAGAAAGCTTATACTTGTTGTACCGTTAGGAATGGCACTTTGCGTAAATAACTACGTATAATATTTGAAAGTTTTTAACATTATTTATGCCTTGCTTTTTTAATTGGATTACTATCTTAAATGTTTAACAACTAAGAAAGCTCATGTACAAAAAAAAATGATGGGCAGATGATAAGATAAATAGTTGCGACTAAAACATAGCTGTCCCGAAGTTATATTTCAAAATGACTCTTTTTTTATACTACTGCCATCATCCTAACGAGCAAATCCAAGTGCGATAGGAATTCTGTAAATCAGGGGTGGGCAACCTTTTTAACGCAAGGGCTATTTCGGAAAATGTAATGTTTTCTCGGGGCCGCATTGCCAATAAACAGTGGTTCATATTTTTCTCTTTTAATAAAAAATCACAGCAAGTACATGCGGATGTGAAATATATGCAGATATGCACACATCTAAACGTTGTTAGTGAGATGGCTGATGTTGAACTGTTTCAACTAATCGGTGGATGTTTGGTTCTATTTAAATGTGCATATTCGCAATCAATCCGGCTGGTGACCGTCAGTTAGATTGTTTTTTAAATCTTAGCTCACTTTTCTGTTTACAGAAGCACTTACGCGATCGATTGCTACACCAGTGTTGCAAGATACTATGATTGTATTTAAATAGGAAATTGAAAAAGCTAAAGTTCCAACATGATGAACAGTGAACTCTAATAACTTTTTTTGAGAAAAACTAATTAGAAGACGAGAAAGGGCCAAATTAAAAGTGGCAAACCGCGCGCCACACGTTGCCCACTTCTGCTGTAAATAAAAACCCAGAGTTAACCTTTTCGTACTCCACCTTATCTATAGAAAACTAAGCATCTTTCAAAAAGATTATGAATTTTTGAGACGGTTTGTTTTCAAGCAAATTTATTTCGATGTTGATATCTTTTTTTTCAGTGAGCAGTTCAGTTTACCGAAGCTGTTCCACATGTGGAAAATAAGAAGAAACTTGTGAAAATATGAGCATGCTTCGTGTATATACAGAATTACTTGTGCAATGACTTTTTTATTTCATGCAATATTCTAACGCCCAAAATGTATAATCTCTGGGTCGATTTTGTTACGTTGCTTAAAATACAAGTTGGCGAGGTCTTAGGCTACTGTTACCGCTTAATGTAAAGGTTTTGTTGGTAACGTAGAGGTAGGCAGAATGGTCACTTGTATTTGTGTTGATATTGCAGCAACATCCCTGTACCACTTGCAGACCTATATAACAAAATACACAATATTCAAATTTTTTTTCACAGTTAATATTTCACAATGCTACAGGACTATTGGTACAATATTTGATTCAAATCGTACACGACACTACTGATAATATTATGATAAAACGAAATTTTCATTGCACTTGCGGTGTTACGCCAAAGCGTGTAACCAGCGACGGGGCCCATTTAGCATCTGGGCAACACAGTGTCAATCACTGATGGCTAGCCGTTGACGACACTGTGTCCAAATTAGTTCAATATGACCCGCCTAGAAATCGACACCCTCACCGTTTGCAAAGTCGTTATCAGTACCACTACACCAGCCAACCGGTCATTTTTACAGCATCACATTGTCGATGTTTTTTAAAATAAATATTACGCGTTGGCTCATATTTCCATGAAAAGTTGTTGTAGAGTCAAGAAGGGTGCAGTATCACAAGCACTGCTACCAATGTCCGGTTCGACAAAGACCAGTTTATGCAAATCCAAGGTCTGCAGACATTTAGCGGACAATTCTTACCATAAAGTTGACTTTGTTTGCTAAATCGGACGTTGATAACAGTGCTGATGATTCTGCACGCTTGTTGATTCTTGAATCACATTATATTTAACAGCTCAGATGGCCGAGTGGTATAGAGCGTCTGTCTCTTGAGCTGTAGACTCGGGTTTGATTCCAAGTCGGGTCAAACCAATGACTTTATAATTGGTATTCACAGCTTCCCTGCTTGACGCTCAGCATTGAAGGGACAGTGTGGAGAACAAGCCGGCAAGTTTACTTGTTGTGCCGTT
The DNA here is from genome assembly GCA_964006365.1 of Trididemnum miniatum. Lineage (NCBI taxonomy): Eukaryota > Metazoa > Chordata > Ascidiacea > Aplousobranchia > Didemnidae > Trididemnum > Trididemnum miniatum. The sequence continues at coordinate 34,041,398 of OZ023231.1, read as the reverse complement.
GGGAAAGGCACTTAGCGGGATTCCCCCATCTTGGTGTTGTAAACAGATGGCTGGTAACTCCTATGCGAGTTCGTATAGCGCATTGATCGCTTTCTCGTGATAGGAGGATAAATATGCAACTTACTAACTATATTGAATAATCTCATTCAATAATACACAACGTCGTCCTACCTGGCCTGCTGAGTGGGAAGTCGGAACGACTTCCACGTGTTGGGTCGGAGGACACACCATCCCCCATTATCAACAGTTGTAAGAGCAACTCCAGCCATGGTTACCGTAGAGCGAGACAGCGCTATGTAGCACTAGTAATCCTCAATAGCCGCCCTTATTATCTAGGTACACTTATTGTTGCTGGAGTTTAAACATGATTACCCCAGCACCCTTCCGGATTTGTATATCTCAAAAGAATTTAACCTTTGTGGTACCTAACATCATGTTAGATAACCACTCGAGTCAAATTCCTCATGTGGCCAAGGTACAATAGTAAGACACAACGTTGTCCTACCTGGCCTGCTGAATGGGAAGTCATACGTTGTGTCTTACTATTGTACCTTGGCCACAACGTTGTCCTACCTGGCCTGCTGAATGGGAAGTCAGACGTTGCGTCTTACTATTGTACCTCGGCCACATGGGGAATTTACCTGAGTGGTTATCTAACATGATGTTGGGTACCACAAACGTTAAATTCTTTTGAGATATACAAATGCGGAAGAGTGCTGGGCTGATCAAGGTCAACCACTCGCAACGTAGTGTGTACTTCTAGGCTGAAGGCCTCTGATGAAGACTAAATGCCCGATACAGCGCCGTCCCGCTCTACCGCAATTTCATTTCAGTGATTGTTTTAAAATTAAGAATTAACTTGAAACGTTGTGTCTCTACTTCACATTAAGCTGATTGGTCAAGCCAATATAACT